>CM040189.1:98886772-98906772 GCA_022606455.1 Callitettix versicolor
AACTATGTAATAAAATTTTATGGAGATAATTTAGAATTATATTAAAGAAGTACAATACAACATTTCATTTACATTACAGTACGTTATTTTTAATCAATAAACAAGATTAATACTAGATCCTTTAATAGTCAACATATAATAAAATATTTACTAGATTATCTGTTCTTTGTTCAGGACGGTTAAAATATTACAAAAATATTACACAAAATTTCTCACATGGCAACTGACAAAAAAACGGAAAGTCGGCTTTATTTTTTCAGATTCTCAAAATCGGTTTATCAGATTTTAATAAAATTTTGATTGAATATACAAAAATCATAACGCAAGCAATTTGAAATAAGCGAAACTTACTTTTTGAATAAATAGGAAAAAACAAATTCTCTCCCATACTGTAAATTCCTTTTCTTTTCAATTTGATAAAAGGATCTGAGTTTTTCATGCATGCCGAAATTCGAGCAAAATACGAAGAATTAATTTGAAAAAAGTATGCTTATTTTTTAGTTAATTTTTCAAAGCTTCAAATATTTTGGAATATATCGACCAAAATATATTGAATAAAATTGTGTTTGGCCGTTATTGAATAAAATCAGCGAAATTTGATCGGCATTGTTAGAAGCAATTTTGAGAAAAAAGGAGAAAATATTTTAGAAGAATAATCTACACATAAAAAGGATTAACAAATGGAAAAAATTGAACAACGTTTCCCACAACTTTTAGCAGTGTAGAAATGTTCTAAACGTCTTGGAACGAGGATTGATTTTAATTTTGCCTTAACAGCTGATTTTTTAAAACTAAAATCATTGTTAAGTTTACTTTGAGGTTATGTTTTTTCCAATATTCAGGATAGTATAAGCGAACAAATTTTCAGAAAGGTCGAGGCTACACGCCGTCCATAAATATACAGATTTATTGTTAAATAATAAATCATTTGAAATAATGGCCGCGATTACGGCATAGCTCAGCTTTATTTGGTAAAAAGTTAATGCATAAAACTAGTAACTTTTATTTTCATTGTCGGTATTTTCTTTGAAGGTAACACATGTTATTCTTATGACCTTGGCAATTTAGACTCGCTAATCGATGCAAATAACAGAGTTATATCGAATCAGGTATTCGCGGAGAAGTAATTACAAAAAGCCTTCAGTCATAGCCAAGTCAACACTATAAAATAAATTAAACTTATACATGCTTCTAGCCACATTGTTCCGAAGACTCCAGTGGTTACAATTAGCAATGATACGTTCACTTGAGACGTCCACATATTGAACTCAACATGGAAGTATTGATGGCCATTTACCAAGAAAATAGGTTTCGTTGTTGCGTTATCCTTTGTCCTTTGTGAAGGTCGATAAGTGCGGCTGTTGAAGGCACTTTTAAGGAAAGACTTTAAGAGATGAAAGAAATTATAAATTTTAATTATCGTCACAGACATTTAACAACTTTAATGTATTTCTCTAATTTTTACTCATTAAGATCTTACGAAAAACACTCTTATATATTAAATTATCTCAAGGGCCGCAGGTTTGCCCAAGCATTCTGTACGTCTTTCTCTCTGTTAGAGATTACAAAATACTTTTGTTTACCAAAAAAAACCGTAGAAGACTTTATCCCATAGTTTAAATATATATTATTATCAAAATTGCGCCTGAGAAAGTTACAACTATTGTGTATGTGTAAACATTGAGTATCACAGTTAGCTGCCTCGGTGGCCTAGTTTTCGGCTTTCACCCCGAGGACACGGGTTCGATTCCCGGCCAAGGCTTGGCATCTTCATACGCTATAAATCATCCCATCGTCTGCATTAGCCCAAGTGTGCAAAATAGTCCGACGTTAAACAAAAAAAAGTATCACAGTTAATTATTAAAATTGTGTCGATTTACAGGAAAATTAATTCAACTTAAAATCACAATGTAAAAAGTCAGCACTACCATATTTTGTTTGCCAAACACCAAAGAACATTAGACAAACTGTTTGTGCATTCGCGAAGATATTGTACATTTTGGCCGCTATTGAGTGAATGTTTGCGGGAAAGAATAAAAGGTCAAATTTTCAGAAAGGATAGAATTTTGTTGTCTAACATTGTTGCCATGGTAACGTGTTCTACAAAGTTTTTAGTTTAGTTCAGGCTTTTTTAAAAGGTCTTGTTCTTGAATTTAAAGGAACTATATATTTTTCTCAATTAGAAAGGGTAACAAAGGGTTAAGTTTCCATAAGTAATGAACGGTAATAATCAGAAGTAAATAATTAAGTTCTAATATTAATTAACAAAAGTACATAGTTTTCATAAAAACTGTTGAATAAAAAAAAATTGTAAAATACAGACAGTTTAAATAATTAAATTTAAATAAACTATATTTCTTGGGGTTGGCCCACACATTGAACTGGTAGATTGCAGAAAGAGGGTTGAAAGATTGTTTTAAAGGTTTGGTCTAGAATTTGAGAGAAAACTATACAGGATGATGTTTCAGTAGAAATAAATGATATTAATCAACAGTTAAGCTAATAGTCCTATTAGTGTCCATGGTAAAAAAATTATAAATAATCCCTGCAGGGGTGCAGACTAGTTGCACCTATTGAGAGGATTTAGACGTCCCTCGCGGTACCCGAGTCTAACACACACTTACACTTACAACACTACACTTGCGACTTTAACACTTTACTCTCACACTTACATTTAGGGAGGCGATAATAACGTTAATGTGTTTCTCGCCTTAAAAAAAATTTTAAATAATTAAGTTGTAAATAATAAAAGTTTAAATAATTTTAAATAAACAGATATTTCGAAACGTGGGCCCACGAAGTGGTCAGAGATTTCTTCAAGTTAGTGAAATAATTGATAATGTTTATTCAGGAATTAATAACTGAAAAGAGGATGCTTATGACAAATGGCATTGAATGAAACTTATTGAAGTAGAAAACACAACAAGCGGCAAAGGTTAGTTTTTAGTATTTTTTTCAATTTAGGCCTAATTCGATCAGTAGAGCATATTTTTTTCGTTTCAAACATGCTGCACTGATTTGTGCAATATGACTAAAAACGTGCAAAATCTAATAAAACGATTTAAAAAAAAAATTTGATTGATTTCGAAGTGAAATTTTTGAAGGTATTAGACACTTACGAACTATATTCGAGAAACATTTCTTTAAAACAGCCTACTTGATTATGATAAATTTAGATTTTCAACAGTTTTTTGACATTAAAAATACGTTTCGATAAAATTTGTTTACAGATAAAGTCCAATATATAACAATCTGCCTTCCCTAGCTTCGTCAGTTCTACTTTCGTTGACGCTTTTCGGAGAACCTCCATCTTAAAAAACTATATATATACTGGTCACCAATATTATGACTCGTCCTATTTGTAATTTTCTAGCCCCTTAATTATAAATAATTATAATTATAAATAGGACGAGCCATAATATTGGTGACCAGTATAGATATTGTTTTTGAAGATGGAGGTACTCCGAAACGCGTCAACGAAAGTAGAATTGACGAAGCTAGTGAAGGCAGATTATTATACTAAACATAGCGACAATAATCCTAGCAGAAAAGAAGAAGAATATAAAAAGAATTTCAAAGTCCAATATGTATTCCAATGTTGTGCCAAATTTACCAAAAGCGTTCATTTCATTTAATCTCCGGCAATTTGAATACATTCGAAATCGCGCACAGTCCTTACACACTGACAAAATATCTGAGTAAAAAAACGCTTTTACTGGAGTGAACTGAAAACGAATAATTCGAAATTTCAAAAGAGATCTTTTCACGACAACCAAACTTTTTTATACTTCAATAGTAAAAAAACCAGTTTCCAGAAAGTTCCCCAAATGAAGCAAAACAACTTTTCACTCGCCCGGCGCCATTTGCATGCGAAATAATAATTATTACGACAAATCACCATACTCGTTTTTCCATGAACAATTTTCCGACATGATTAGGCCTGAGGGAAATCAAAGCGTGCTGAGCACCGATTAAATTTCCCCCGCCAGTTCGGAGCGGGGAAATTAAAATGTGCAACCCTCAGAGCCCCGCCATTACGTGGATACGATCCACTTTAATTCCACATTATGGACTTTTTTTGACATGTTAAGAGGTAATTTCCATGAAGTTAGTGTCTGTAAGAGAAGTGGCTTGAGATAATTACTTCGCGATTACGAAGGCATATAACACAATCTCATTTAGGGAGAAGTGTTGCAGAGGCTGGAACGAAAGACATTTCAGGAGAATGAAACAAGAAGTTAATGATCGGTTTCTTAGTGATGTACCGAGAAATGTGTTCGTATTAAAAGTAACACTGTTACTTATTGTTTCACTGTTATTTTTACACTCTCGATATAGTCTACGAAATAAAACGAGAGCTTAATCTTCGTGAACAAAATTATTTTAAGATTTTGATGGACCTGTCCTTTTCCAGTCCTTTGAGTCCAAGACAATTTTTTGAAGTTGAATACTTCTTATGGCGGGGTATGGATTTATGTTTTGCAAGGAAAAAAATTCAGTTTACCGTCACGCATCACGGTATTACATATATTTTTGTTTTAAAATGTATTTTTGAAGTGAAAACTTGTACGTTCGCGCCATTATATTACTTACCCAGTCCAACTTAATTATTTAGTTTTGTCTCAAGTGTTAACTGTGTAACAGTGACGTTTTATACGTTTATTATATATTGGTAGGTGTGAATCTAATCTAATTCATATTATATTTCTGAAAGTTTGTGTGTTTGTTTGTTTGTTTGTTTGTTTGTTTGTTATTCAATCACGCTTTAACCACTGGACCAATTAAAGTGAAATTTGGTACGTATATGGTTTAAGTATCAGAGATACATATAGGCCTATTCCCGTTTTACAAAACGTCATTATACTACTTACCCAGCCCAAAATAATTATCAGTTTTTAGTTTTGTAACTATAGTTATTTACTGGACATGTGATTTAGGTACCTGAGATAAAGATAGATTCAATACTATTTTAAGAATCTTAATCTGTGTTTTATTTATTGCAAAATTATTGCTTTTAATGTAACATTTTCAATATTTTAGTTGAATTTTTTTTCAAAACTGACTTTAATTTGTTACTTTATGTTGAATTTTCAATATTAAATGTAAAAAAATCCCTACACAGAGTGCCAATTGTAAGGTAGTATATATATTTGTGTAATTACATTATGGTAAACATGCAGTGAAGCATATCCTTATTTTTCGATATTTTTGTTACTAAAATAAGCATTTTATGCCTTATTTAATACTGAAATAGTATTATGTGCCAAAAAGCAAGAATACAAAATATGAATGCACGAGAAGTACGATAAAATCAAAAATAAAAGTGACCAACATAACCTCAAAATTGCTACCCGGCGAAAATCAGTAACGTGTTGTAAATCGGTAAAACAATAAAAATACGTCTAACACGGGTTTTGGGTGATAAGAAACCAATTTTTTAAAAGAATACAGCATAACCAAACTGTCACGGTTGTTAGGCCTAACAAGGTGATGCGTGAAAAAACCTTTATATTTTTTAAAAAATAGCCTACTATATATCCTGACACGGTTGTTGGGCCTATCACGGTGATACGTGAAAAAACCTTTATATTTTTTTTAAAGACTACTACATATCCCAACTGACACGTTTGTTGGGCCAATCATGGTGATGTGTGAAAAAAACCTTTATTTTATTTTAGAAAACTACATAACCTAATTGACGCGGTATTTAGGCCTAACACGGTGATGCGTGAAAAACCTTTATATTTTTTTAAAGAATACTACATATCCTAATTGACATGATTGTTAGGCCTAACACAGTGATGCGTGAAAAACCTATATATTGTTTTAAAGAATACTACATAACATAACTGATACTGATGTTGAGCCTATCACGGTGATGTGTGAAGAAACCTTTAATTTTTTAAAGAATACTACATAACCTAATTGACACGGTTGTTAGGCCTAACACGGTGATGCGTGAAAAACCTTTATATTTTTTTAAAGAATACTACATATCCTAACTGACACGGTTGTTGGGCCTATCACAGTAATGTGTGAAAAAAACTTTATTTTTTTTAAATAGTACTGAAAACCTTAACTGACACGGTTGTTAGGTCTAACATGGTAATGCGTGAAAAATACTTTATATTTTTTTAAAAGAATACTCCATAAGCTAACTAACATGGTTGTTATACCTAACACGGTGATCCATTAAAAACCTTTATTAATTTTTTTTTTTTTTTAGTAGTACTTATAACCTAATTGACACGGTTGTTGGGCCTAATAAGGTGACGCATGCAAAAAACCGTTATATTTTTTTTAAAGAGTACTCCATAACTTAAGTAACACGGTTGTTAGGCCTAACACAGTGATGCGTGAAAAAACCTTTATATTTTTTTAAAGAAAACCACATATCATAACTGACATGGTTGTTGGGCCTATCATGGAGATGTGTGAAAAACCCGTTATTTTTTTAAAGAGTACTCCAAAAGTTAACTGACACGGTTGTTAAGTCTAACATGGTGATGCGTGGAAAATGTTTATATTTTTTTTAAAGAATACTCCATAAGTTAACTAACATGGTTGTTAGGCCTAACGCGGTGATGTATTAAAAAAACCTTTATTTATTTTTTTAAAAAAGAGTACTTCAGAACCTAACTGGCACGGTTGTTGGGCATAATACGGTGAAGCAGGGAAAAAGCCTTATTTTTTTTAAAGAGTACTCCATAACTTAACTAACACGGTGGTGTGTAAAAAACCTTTATTTTAAAAAAGAAATACACCATAACCTAACTGACACGGTTGTTGGTCCTAACACGGTCATGCGTGATCTTTAATGTATATTACGATTGCGGGAAAAGCCGTGACGGGTAACAGGTAATCATATTATTTTTCTGAAAGTTTGTTTTTGTTTATTTGTTTGTTATTCAATCACACTTTAACTACTGGACCAATTGAGATTAAATTTGGTATGAACACGATTTAGGTACCTGAGATAAACACAATACTATTCCAGTTTAATTGAATAATAGTGACTTTTTAATAATACTGTATTTTATTAAAATATGACATGACCCTGTTTTAGAGTATCGAGTAGCAAAAATGTATATTTCTTGGCCGAAAACCATAAATCGTATAATACTGTAAATAGTATATTTACATTTACATTTAATTTATGTAACATATATTAAAATGAAATGACATATTCTGATTTTGAAAATCGACTATAAATTTTATTGCCTATATTATAATTGCAGGCAAAGCCGCAACGGGTAACAGCTAGTAATAAATATTTAAATGCCATTATACTACTTACCCAGTGCAACTGAATTATTTAGTATTCAGTTTTGTGATATGTGTTAACTGTAGGCTACAACAGTGACGTTTTAATAATATTTTATACTTCTTAATACAATATTTTAAATTTGAAAGTTTATGTGTGTGTTTTTGTTTGTTATTCAATCACACATTAACTACTGGACCGATTGAGATGAAATTTAAAATGAACATGGTTTAGGTACCTGAGATGGACATAGATGTATTTCCGTTTTAAAAATCTGAATATTTGTTTATTATTTATTATAAAATTATTGTTTATAAGCCTACATTTGCAATGATTTTAATTGAAAAAATCTTATAATTCCAAACAACCTGCCTTTCCAAATTAAAATATTGCAGTTTCAATTGAAGTTGGTATTTACGTACAATGACAATAAGTCACAGCGTCAGATATTAAGAGTAGCAGGAATACATTTGGGACTCCGTGCTTCTCCCATGGTCAATTATGTCGAGTAGCAAAAATCTGTCTTGGCAAAAAACCATAAAATCATATAATATTGTATTTAGAAATATATTAAACTGAAATGAACGTACTCATGATTTTGAAAATCGACTATAAATTTTATTTTGTGGTGTAAAATGTATAGCCATAACCTGTGATAAGAAGTAGCCACTTCCGTCGGCATTCATGCGACTGCCACGTTTTTTTTGTAGATAAAAGTGTATGTGTGCGCGCTCGCGTGCGTACTAATCGACCGATGTTTATGAAATTTGACCTTTCACCATAGCTCGTTACAATTTTCCCCTATTCTTTTAACATGTATCATATTTTATGGCTGGTTGTGATGTTGGATTTTGCTTGATGCGAGCGTACAAATTTATATTGATATATAATAGTGAACTTTGCGAGTTGCAAGTCTCACATTAAAGTAATTATAATTAAAATGTTTTCGCCCGGTATCGAACCTTGCGCGTGTGAGTCGTACGTGGTAACTGAACGATAAAATTTGAACGATGTAAATATGTGAAATTAATCGTTAATATCGATAAATATATAATAGTAAAGATCGGTTGTGTTATATTGATTCGTAACGATTAGCTGATTTCATTTAACAGCTGATAGGCTATAATAAATTTGAGGTTATGTTGTTAAAAACTAGCTATGTTAATTTGTCGTGTTTTCGAACAAGCTATAGTAATTAAAAGAAAAAGAAAATATAACACATGATTTTTATTTTTGGTTTAATAACAGACATTGTATTTTTTTAAAAACTTGTTTTGAAGCCCTTTTTAAAGAACAAACTGTTAAAATCAGATTTCCTTTAAGTAGGCTCTAAAGAATTGGTAACACCTTTTGCCAAAATGTTGGCCAATCCGTATGGGTCGCTATATCCTCAAAAAATTCGGTTCGACATTACAGAAAATCTGTAGGTAGGCTATATAATTTCTCAAAATTGGTTTATCAATTTAAAAAAAAATTGGTAATGTATAAAACTTTATAATTCGCTAACTGTAGCACACATAAAATAAAAGATATTTACGGCCCATATATAAATCGAAACAAAAACAAAAACATAACCTGAATCATACATAGGGATCTGTTTTTTCAAATTTGGTGTATTGATCTGAGTTTAGTCTTCGTTTTTAGTAAAAAATTGTTAGTCAAAACCTGATGAAATGATTTGTGAAAAAATAGACCGATTTCCTTTTTTTACCGTACTCTTTAAAAAAAAGTACTGAAAGTGAAAAATTGTTTATAATCTTTTTGTACTTTTTATTGTTATAATTCCGATAATTTATCTAATTTTAACACAAAAGTAAATCATTGAATGTTTTGGTTTTAGTAAGCTCCACTCACATGGAAGGGAAAACTACACAGGCCTAGGCCCTACCATAAAAATAAATATGGTCGGGCATATTTTTAAAATGCATAGGCCTATTTTAAAAATGTGAATATGGTAGACTCGAAAAATATCTCAGTGATTTTAGTAGCCAAGAGAGTGAAATTTTGTAGGTCTATATAGGCAGATAATAGCTCGAAATATTGCACGAATATGTTTTTGTCACAAAATATGATTATTTTGAAAAAATACACGTTAATATATCCATTATTTAAAAAAAAAAATCTTAGTGTCTAAACTAAAATTTGGTATACTAAGGTAGTACAAAGATATTTTCACCCCAATTTTCAATTTAGGAATTCTTAGGATATTTTAAAAAAATATAGATATAGGCCTATAATGAAATATAGATATAGATATGTTTTAAAAATATAGATATAGGCCTATAATAAAATATAGATATAGATATGTTTTAAAAATTAGATAAAAATATAGATGTAGGCCTATAATAAAATATAGATATAGATATGTTTAAAAAATATAGATATATATGTAGTAAGTTCCTAATTACAGTGATTAGAAGTAAAATATAAAACGTACTTATAGGACAGTTTAATATTATTTTTCTTTCTGTTTTTAGACCTTTAAAGCGTGCTGTACTAGTGCTATTTTACTGAAACTATTTGAATTAGATTTTAATCACAAAGCTATGCGAATACTGTTAAAAAAAGGATGTTTTAAAATTAATTTTCTGTAAATAAAACAATATATTTTCTTACTATACAATTAAAAATTCACTAAAAGAGACGACACTAATGTATTAGATTACAAATGTTTTGAATTTTCATTAAGCCATACTTTGGCAGCAATATATTGCCAAGAATCGGCATAAATCAGATTAAGTCGAACTATACCCGAGGCTAGTAGGGGTGTTTCTTACCACCCTGTGTGTTGAGATATTACCAGACTATCATCGCGGACACTGACTGACTGCTAGCCCCGTAGACGTGGCCACAATATCAACAAACGCATTAGAATATTGAAAAAGATAACCAGCGCCGATTAATTTATTCTCGTATTTAGCTTCTGAATCAATGTCCGGCAGTAATGGCCGCCATTAACAATCACGGTGAAGGGTATTAGTGACCGTGACGTAGGCCTATCTGCAGATATTGTAGGCTGTGGCGCCTCTGACAAGATTTGAATAGGGATAACGTGGACGCCATATTAATATAATCAGAGTTTATAGGATGCTATTACCAGCGCAAACATAACAATGGCTTACTGGCCGATGGGTTGTGTTGCCGCCTCTAGTAGCCTAACAATTAATAAATCTTTCTCACTTTTAACTATATCATTTCAAAATAAACTTGACAGAGAATTTTTGAATAGTCGCTGAACGTCATCGTAGCGAATTTCCATTATTAATTTTTACATTCCATTTAATAACTTTTTTTTTTCAATCTGATATCACCATCATAATTAGCTTTAAAATGTGCATATTCAAGAAGCTAATTTATGCAGATTTTAACTCTTATTGCGATACTAAAATCACTGTGATCAAAAATGTGTAAGGTTTAGGTTATGTTTTCTTGAAAATTCGAAATAACCGCCATTTTAAAACTGCTAAACAAATTTTGCTGCGTAAAGAACTTGTTCAAGCTATTACCGAAATCGATTTTTGCGCGAAGTTTGAATCAAATCGGATCAAACGTTTATTAACGAAAAATCAATTCATATCAGCTTAAATAAAAAAAAGATCCAATCAGTACATTTCAGTAACTGTTAACATAAAGCAGATCCACATAGCAATATATCAAAGTAACTAGGGATTACGCTTAACGCTAAACTGCTTTGGAAAACTCATATAAAGAAAAAAAGGATTAATAAATTTCAACTTCAGGCAAATCTTCCTTGGTCGATAACTAGACTTGCAATGCAGAACCAAATACGTCTGTATAAGCAAATGCTAAAACCGATATGGCCCCATGGTATCCAGCTCTGAGGCTGTAACAAAATCAAAGTGTTCTAAACGTGGGATCGGTGCTCATTTCACGGTCTGGATCTTACCATGATGGCTACTTCGATAATTAATTTTCCCCAGTGAAAATTTCTTAACAATTCAAGTAGGCCTACTTATTGGAGTTCTGTGGGGGATTGTTACTCAAATATTTTCAAATACAACACTTTTCTGTGGTATAGACCATCGTTTTAAATGTCTCATAAAAATGACAGTTTACATTTTATTTTTTCAAAAAATTATATTAAATTTTAGAATTGTTATGAAAAAATTATAAAAAGATATTAATATTAATTTTGATTGTATTGACAAACATACAAAAACCACCAAAAAAGCTTCAAGTGGGAGAACAATACATTGAGATAGTGAAAGAATACAAATATCTTGGGGAATGGATCAGCTGGAACGCCCTAGAGAAAAAAAGCTATGGAATCTAGGAGAAATAAAGTTGAATTAGCCTTCCAACTTACCAAGGACACATACAACAAGAAGTCTCTCTCCTGGAATACAAAGATAAGGCATTATCATACGGTAATTAAACCAGAAGCCTTATATGCAGCTGAAACATTATCTCTCACAACCCAGGGCCCATTTGAAAGCAAAGAAAGAAAGATATTACGAAAAATCTTAGGCCCCAAATTCCGTAACAACCAATTACTCCACATCAGTAATGAAACTCTTTACCAAAAAACTGAACACTATCAGACACAATAAGAAAAAGGAGAATTGATTTTTATGGGCACATTCTCCGAATGGACAAAAATAGACTAACCAAAAAAATATTTGACTACTTTCGCAGTAGAAGAGCCAAACCACTTTGGTTTAGAGAAACGGAGAAAAACTTAACAGAACTGCAGATCACTGACACTATGCTCATGGGCAGAACAGCCAAAACAATAACCAAGGACAAGAAGCAACGGTTCCAAGGCAAAGTCAAATCCAAGCGAACGATCCAAATCTCTGACGAAGAAAGAAAAGCAATATCACAACGAATGAAGCAATACTGGGCTACGAGGAGGGCACAGAACATTAAAAAGTGGTTGATTTAGTGTACCCCAAAGTTGGGTGGAACAAATAAAGAGATAAATTTTGATGTTTAATTTAATTAAAAGACAATAAAATAATTATAATAACAAACTCATTCATTAATCTTGCCAATTATCAACTGATTGGCACACTGTCAAATACACCAGATCATATGAAAATGTATTTAATATGTAATACATTGTTTACAAATAAATTTATTCAAAATTGTCGGTTACTATTCCTTAAATGCCGATATTTTGTTTCCAAAGAATTTTAGATAAAAAAACGTACTCAACAAAATGATGGCATTCCTAGCAGCAATAAACAAGTATATTTTAATGATTTCTCTTTATCGTACACGTGTCGGAAGGTATTAAAAGTATATATTTAAGTTTTACGTTTCTAATTAACATTAAAACCGACATCGGTAAAAATGAAAGTTAATTTGAACACAAAATATTTCGCCGCAATTCGTCACAGCTGTCAACCACTTAAGTCTAATTGTTTATAGTAAGTTACATGCTTAAACTTGAACGGTAGGCATATTCGTGTAATTAGCAATTATTATTAATTACATAATACTAACTAATTACAAATAATTTTCCGCTCATAAGCAAAACAAAATGGCTCAACAACGTTGCATACACTTCTTACTTTCAATTTTTAGACTATAAAATATTCGCTTTGGAAGTTATTAAGAAAAACCGGAAAACGGAATAATTTCTTTAAAACGGTTCACCAGACTTTGATCAAGTTTTGGTTATATACAAAAAATGAAACCCTACTAGGACTTAGGGTTCATTTTCGGTTTATCAATTTACTCTTGAAACAGCGAAATTCTTTTAGGCTATTATTTGAAATTAACATGGCGAGAAAAAATAGTAAATATCTGGAAGCATGAGGTAGTGAGTTACAATGGTTCTCTCTTTGTTTCTAAATTAAAATAGTTTCTATAAAAGACGCTAGATAACGTTCGGTGTAGTTTTATTCTAAATGTTTAATATAAAAAATCTAATTAAAAATTTTTACGGTGTTTTCCAACTTTCTTCGGTACACTTAAGTTAAAAATTTCAGATGTGTCCAAAAGAATTGACTGTACATCGCACACAGACACAAACAAACATTTCTTTTTATTAATGTAGGTTTGGTACTTTAGTTTTGAATCTACGTATAACGACCAACACAGCCTACCTATTATGTGACATGTATGAAAGCGAGATCAAAATGATTTTTTTTAATAAGTTTATTTTCAGGTTCTTGTCGATACCTCCTATAGTTAATTTTTCTTGTACATAGCGAGCCATTGTTTTAGTACTTGAAGACATTTGAGCAAAATTTTTGTAAAAATCGTTAAAATAAAAAACTTATTTTTTCAGGCCTACCAAGAAACCAGCGTATTGATTGCAGGCTTACTAAAGTTGAAATAATGTAGTATATCTTAACGATCTGGAAAATAAAATAAAAAATCCCCGGAAAAAAGGTTGTGTTCACAAATTTTTTTATAACGAATTTTTGCGGATGTTTACAATAAGCCCCAGTTTCCATTTTAACATTGTAGGTTATGTTAGTGCATATAGCCCTGAGTCTATAATACAGAGAGCATCCATCCAATGTTAAAATCAGAATGCCAGAATGAAAGGTAAAATGCACGTAGTACCAAAACCTGGCATCAGAGAGCTCTGAAATCGTTTTTCTACCTACCAATTTTTGAGCCTATAAACTGCTGCAGTGACGTGAATTTATCTTACACTATGTCTAATTAATATTATTAGTGATTCACACATTAACAAATAACGTAAATGTACTGTGAAAAGCTAACCTAAAAGTACATGGTTAATTTCCCCTCTGATAGATAGCGTTCTCCATTCTCAGTCACATAATTTCGTATACAGTGAGAACTCTAGTTTATAACCTAATATACCTAACAAATACGTACGGTATCACACGTAATGGGCCCTTTTTTATTGTAGCCAGGATTTTTTCAAAACAAAATGTTTGTAAAAGTAAGGCAAACAACAATAACGTAGTTTTATTTAAAGTGTTATCTGTATTTTTCAGTGTGAAAACTTATCAATAAATGGTTTTATGTTGTGTGAATACACGGAAAATACTAGAAAATACGCAGCTTCTCTAGTATAACTTAGAAACGAGACGTTTTTCTCCAACAGACTGAAAATGAGCCTATTTTTACTGTCTAAGAAAGATTATGTTCAGTCGACTTATTGCTCATGTTAGGCGCATACTTACATTGCTCAAGCAATGTACTACCTAATCTGAAAATATGCTTTTTTGTTAAAAATATCTGTGTACCGTTCAATATGTATTGTAAGACGAAACTAGAAAGAAAGAACAAAGGATAAATCATTGTGTCATTATTTTTTTCAAAGTTTAAACTTAAATGCTTAGTGAAACACCCAAGTATTCCACTTAGGCCTACTCTTTAGGTGATTATTTATTTATTATTAACCAAGAATAATGTATAATAATTACTAGTAATAAATTACAAGCAAGCCTATGCATCCCACAGAGGCAATCAAGTTACCTGTTCGCGGCTTTGTACAAAACTTAGAACTAAACTAAATAATATATAAGTACAACAATAAAAATTAATACAATTTTTTTTTATTTTAAGGCAAAAAGCACATTGAGGCTATTATCGCCTCTTAAATGTAAGTGTGAGTGTAAAGTGTTAAAGTCGTAAGTGTAGTATTGTAAGTGTAAGTGTATGTTAGACTCGGGTACCGAGAGAGACGTCTAAATCCCTTAATAGGTGCAGCTAGTCTGCACCCTCTTCGCAATAGAAGCAATAAAGTAAACATCCTATATATTTTGTTTCATATATATATATATATATATATATATATATATATATATATATATCAGCCGCCTCGGTGGCCTAGTTGATAGCTTACTAAGCTTTCACCCCGAGGATCCGGGTTCGATTCCCGACCAGGGCTTGGCATTTTCATACGTTATAAATCATCCCATCGTCTGCATTAGCCCAAGTGTGCACAACAGTCAGACGTTAAACACCAAAAAACAAAAACAAAAACAAAAATATATAGGCCTATACATCATAGTTAAACTCTAGTAATATATTAGGTTAGATACACTATATCTGATACAGACGCTTGCAGGAAAACATGTGCCTAAAGGTTTCCCACAAAATGCCACCAGGCTTATTGGCAATGCAGAATGTATTTTTTGATTACAACCAAGTGTTTCATAAAAGGAACAAGAAATGAATAAATTTAATGTAGACATTGTGCTCGCCTACATACGCTCGAACAAACCACGGGCACAATGCTAATCACCGAACTTTGCCCTTATAGCATTGAAATGGGTGTCACGATTTCCACTCGGAGATTATAATCGAGAACACCAAATACCAGGTTGACAGTATACTGCGCCCGGACGGGGCCGGCGGAATCCATCATGAGATGAACTCTTTTAATAAGAAAGATAAAAATATTGAGTGTTAGTTAGAAGGGCCTGAGACCACCGAGCGGGAGGTATTCATGTCACGTGGAGGACAGTAGCCGAGCTGGCGAGCACCCACGGCGAAGTACGGCCGTGTTGTTTAGTCCTGCAACATTTACACTAATTAATAACGCGACGGCCGGGGAGCGGAACGAATCTAATACCCGGTACCATGATGCGCATCGCCTCGGTGGATCAGGGAAACTGAAATTATTTATGGCGTGTGATATCTCATCAGGACTTTGTACCGATTAAATCACATTTAGCTGAACTTGGCTCACAGAACAAAATACTTCTGTACCCTATGGGGTTGTAAAAAAATCAAAGTGATCTAGAGGTAGGATTGGTGCTCATTTCAAGATCCCGCGTCCAGATCTTACCACGATGGCTACTACGATAATTAATTTTCACAATAGAAATTCCCTAACAATTCAAGTTTTCATTTAAGGCGTTGTTCCTCAAATGTTTTCAGTACTTCTGTGTTATAGACTATTATTTTAAATGTCTTTTAAATAAAATGTGTTTAGGTGTTAAATTAATATAGACAGTTGTTTTTTATTTTAATTTTAAATGGGATAAACACGTTGAATATGTAATAAAAAAAGTGTTTGCTATAAGTTAATGGAAAGTTATGACGCTTTTTACCAAAGTATTGCGAGTTATGGTATAACTCAGGGTGCTTGTATGCCTGTCCTCCAAGCATTGCAAAAGGGAATTTAAAAAAATTATTAATAAAAATGAATTTTTAACAGAAGAACCTTTGACACTAGTGCAACTTTACAAATTAGAGTATGTATTGTTTCATTATGAATCTTTAAAAGGTATAGGCCTATACATAAATTGAAGCAATAAAGCGTAATATTACCAATAAATCGTAAAAAATAAGTGAGAGAAACAGTTATATACATGTGTACAATTTACTACCTCAGGATATGACATTATTGTCATTCAATAAGAGCACTTTAAAAATAAGGATGAAAGAAATATATGTTGCATACAGCTGATATTTGTTGTTATTGATTAAGACCTAATGGTTGTGGTTGTTGAATATAGAATATGTGAAGCATGTTGTAGGATAACTTTAATTGAAGTCTGTTTAGTTTTTATGCAGTTTTAAGATACCAATCCGCGTACCCTCTGCGGTTACGTGTATATCATTGTAAATATACTGGTTTGGTAAAAAATATAATAAAAAAATTGCTACTATGTATGGTACACAAAATTATAGTTTATAGGTTAATTAAAAAAATTATGAAAAAATTATAAAAAGAAATCAATATAAACGTTGAAATTTTGTCTAATTTCATTAAAAGACAAGAAGAGAAAAACATTATAATAACAAACTGATTTATTAATCTTACCAATTATCAATTAATTTAACTGATTGGCACACTGTCAAACAATAGCAGAGCATTTGAAAATCTGTTGTCTTTAAATCCTTCAGAGAAAATAAAATTGTTACACTGACTTTTTCCACACTCAATTAGTCAAACAAACAAATTTGGTTTGAAAATACAGACAAAAAAGTAATATTGTAATAATTTATCAAAATCGGATTATCTGATCTGGATCATATATGCTAGTAGTTCAAAGAACAGTGGACCTCGTAGTTAATTGCCTGACTACCGCTCCACAACGTTTTGACGCGTTCCAAACCTTTTCGCCAATTTAACCGCAATGTTAAATATAAACAGTTTCAGCAAATACCACAATAAAATAACCAGCAACTACAATCGTCATCATTGTGTCAGAAACCACAATCATGAAGAGGAAATTAATGAATAATAATCATAACATACGTCGTTTGGGTTTTATACTCGTACTATATCTTCGTACCAAATTTCAAAACAATCTGTCAATGCGTTTAATCGAAACTGCGCGACAAACACACAGAGCAAAAACAAACCAAATGTCAATTTCCAAATTGAAATTGAGTCTTGGTTAATAATCATATCAAAAGTCAGTGTTTCAAGTGAACGAAATTTACTAGATTTTTTTTGTATCCGATTTAAGTTATTCTGTTTTTAAAACGTTTTAACCACTGGGGTTTTTCACGAAAGTTAAAAGTTAATGAATATTTAACCAGTTTGTGAAAAATGCTAGTTACTGGTGTTTCACAAACATAAAGTTACAAGATTTTTAGTAACCGACAAATTTTAACTAAATCACTGTCAACATTTTACAGTTCCACATATGTGACTTAATATTTTCACTAGTTACAATTTTATACTGGTGAAAAAACAACAATGTTTAACAAGAAAACTGGGTAACTTTCTTGTGCTTTAGTTTTATTTTAGTATAATTAGAAGATGTTCATTGTTAACAAAATCATTTAACCTACAACCAGAATAAAAACGCATTTTATGTTAGTTTTACTTAATTTTTTTAATTTAAAAAATTGTTTACATGTGACTCTTCTTAAAAAAAAAAAAAAATTTTCATGATTTAAAATTAGGCCTATGTGTTACAAAATGTAGGCTAAATTATGTGTAATGTATAATAATTTTGCTAATATAAACAATGTCTGTTGTATATCGTCTTGATTTCGCCACTACAAAGTATTTTACCTTACTGTGAAATTGATAAAGTTGTAGCATAGTTTTATAATCATTACATAAGTAGTTCTTTGATCAAAGTTGGCCATAGTAACATACATGTAAGCTATACCAATGTTAGAATAGTAAATACATCATATGCTAATTAATATATATATGCTACAATAAAATAATAATTATAATAATAATAGTTTTACATAGATCTGTATAGTTGTTATAAGTAAAATGGTTGAAAATGTTTTAAATCATTGTGTATTTATTCATTTTTGACAGCATGGGAATGATTGAAACTTCATTTTAGTACTCTTTTGTAAATTATAAGTTTGTTTACGATCCTCTTTGTCATATTTTATGTTATTTCAATATTTTATGGGTTTTCAAGAATTATGTCTGTCCATGTTTCTATCTGGCTTTCTGACACGTCCTATCTGAAGAATGTGTGTCTGATTAACTGAAAACGCCGATGAGGTTCGTCGTTAAGATTAAGGGTGATTTGTGTTAAAGAAGGGTGAGTATGCCACCCCTCGATTTTAAATTAAATTTCGACAATTATTGAGTATAAAGAGGAAAATCATGTTTACATGTTAGGCAAAGACAATATCTATAGAAATCAGTAGGTTAATTGGAAATAAATAAATGTTGCAAAACGTAAAGAAACTTTTTCGCATTCAGTTATTTACTGAAAAGACACGTTTCAGTAAAAAAATGTGGTGTTGTTAAAAATTTGGAAGATTGGAAGAAGCCTTCATAACTGATCATTAATTTTAGTCGTATGAAGAAATTTATAAAATCAGTGTACTAAACTTGAGAGAGAAGAAAATTTACGTTTCATGACTAAATCGAAATACAAATTAAGCCTAAACGCTAGAGCGAAGCGTGGTATCTGTTTCAATTCGACCGTTCTTCATTTTGGCTTGTTTGATTGTTACTCACTTTTGGCCAAACACATTGACCGATTGTTTTGAAATTTAATATTTTCAATTTAATAATATTCAACAATTTAAAAGTGTTTGAAAAAAGTAATATTGAAATAATTTATCAAAATCGGATTATCTGATTTGGATCATATAGGCCTACCAATAGTTCAAAGAACAGTAGACCTCGCAGTATATTCTTAATTGCTTGGCCACCGCTCACGACAGCGTTCTGACCTTTTCGCCAATTTATTCAAAATGTTAAAACTAAACCACCTTTATTGGAAATGTTAATATTTTTTCCCATAAAGCTATTAAAATTGTAATAGGGCGAGTAGTTCAGCAAAAACCACAAGAAAATATCCACAACTACAATCGTCATCGTTGTATCAGAAAGAAAATTAGTACGTTTGGTACAAAAGAACCTTATATCAAGCCTGAACGACGTATGTGTAAAATGGGGAGGATTCATTTTCATTTCAAGATGGCGGCCTCTGACTTAACGACTGGAATAGGCCTACACAGTTTCGGTAAAAAGCATTGACAAATTGTTTTGAAATATGATATGCCAGTAATGTTAAAGCTTAAACGATGTGCAAGATGTTTTCGCACTCGTTTCTGTTTCAAGATGGCGACCACTGGTTTAACAATGACGAACGGTTGTTTCCTGCAATACTGGTTGTACGGCAAGACCTATCATAATTTCGACCGCTTTTTGGAGAAAGAATTTCCTGTAAAGTTGGTTCAGTAACATTTTTTTTCTAAATATTACTGTTGCCGATTGAATTGGCGGAATAAGTTACTAGCGCTGTCGTGAAGCGGTGGTGAAACAATTGATTAAGAAACCACTGAGACGTCTACTTTTCTTTGAGCTACTAGTTCGCATTTTTTCGATTTGCTCACG
>CM040189.1:98909272-99071772 GCA_022606455.1 Callitettix versicolor
TCGTGTAGCATTTGGTATATGTTGTTTGTCTGTTTGTACTGTACTGTTTGTTACGTAGTTTTGACCAAACTCACTGACAGATTGTTTGGAAATTCGGTACTAGTTACCGTGTAAACCACTTACGTGTAAGTTTTTTCATTCACTTTCGTTTCAAGATGGCCTATGATTTAACGATATAGAGTATATTTGCTGGTTTGTCTCTTGTAATAGCGGCTGAAGGGCTGTTCTTATAACTTTGACTGTTTCATAAGAAAATAATGTAACATTTTCAATAATGTTAAACTGGCGGAAGTGTTGCGAGCGCGTCAGAGCGGAAGTTATGTACTCGTAGTTATTTAATAGTATACTGCGAGGTCTGCTGTTCTTTGACCTACTGGTAGGTCCTTCCTATCATTATAATTGAATGGCTTCTATACTGCCATGGGTTTTTAATTTTTTCAAGTTAGGCTACTTTTAATATTTTATAGGTCAACTAGCATTACTCGTCGCGGCTTCGCCCACGAAACTTAAACTGTTTCAGTTATGTAATAATTTAGAAACATAAAAAAATATATTAATAAAAGCGTGATCATCTAAACTCGTGATTATTTTACAGTGAATATGAAAAAATATTATAACATGAATATGTTGTTTCATTCAAAAGTGTTCCATTCGAATTTCAGAAAATCTGATAAATATATTTTTCTCCAATACAATCATTTTTTTATATTTTTGTCTTTTTAGGGGATGAATTCGGGGGGAATGCTTAATTACGTGTATCATAATTTGTGTTTTAGAATATTTTGTTTACTTTTAAGAAAAACCGATAAAAAATATTTTTCTCCAATTAAAACACTCTTTTTCTCCAATTATACCTCTTTTTTACATGTTTAACCTTTTAGGGAATGAATTCGGAAAAATGTTGAAGTACGTGTTTCATTATTTGTGTTTCATAACATATTTTTAGAATATTCGATCCAAAACAAATATTTGTTTAATGCAAAATTGTATTAAACAATACAATTTTTTACATTGTCTAGCCCCTTTCAATCTCTTTAGGGGATGAGTTTTGGGAAATGGTGAAAAATATATTTCATTACTTATATTTAAGGGTGACTATGTTACGTTTTAAGAAGGTCAGAGGAAAAAACATATTTTTCCAATAAAAATTGATGTACCTCATTTTTACCTCTTTAGGGGTTGAATACTGGAAAATCGTTTTTCAGTGCATCTCTACATGTGGTGGTAACCCTGAAAATTTCAAATCTTTAGCTATTATAGTCTCAGCTATACGTTGATTATTAATGTTGAACTGGGTAAGTATTTTAATGGCGTTAAAATCAAATTTTTGCATAATCATTTCTT
This sequence comes from Callitettix versicolor, assembly GCA_022606455.1. NCBI lineage: Eukaryota > Metazoa > Arthropoda > Insecta > Hemiptera > Cercopidae > Callitettix > Callitettix versicolor. The sequence continues at coordinate 98,910,617 of CM040189.1, forward strand.
AGCGCATCTCGAAGTTGTTGTAAGAAGGTACCCTGAAAATTTTAAGTTCTAGCTATAATAGTCTTGGCTGTACGTTGATTAATAAAATTGGACTTGGTAAGTAGTTTAATGGCGTCAAAATCAAATGTTTGCCAAATCCTTTCTTAGCGCACCTTGACATTGTTGTAAAAAGGTATCCTGAAAATTTCAAGTCTCTAGCTACAATAGTATTGGTTGTACCTATTTATTAAATTTGGACTGGGTAAGTAGTTTAATGGCGTTAAAATCAAATTTTTGCAAAATCCTTTCTTAGTGCACACCTGCATGGTAACATAAATGTACCCTGGAAATTTCAAGTCGCTAGCTAAAATAGTTTTGGCTTTGCGTTGATTATGAATCAGTCAGTCAGTCAGGACTTCTTCTTTTATATATTAAGATGATACGTTTGTCAATAAAACAAAACAATACCTACATGTTATGAACACACAACCATTACAATATACTAAAAGCAAATGACTTTTCAAATATTTTCTGCGACATTTCTACCCTCCTAATGCAAAATACATTCTAAACAACCCCGTTTTTTCAACAGATCGATCAATGCAAAACGGAAAATATTTTTTACGCGGATTTCCTTAAATTAAACGAACGGAAAGAATAAATCCGGCGTGTCCAAAGTGTTTTGGTTCGAGTTAAAGGGATTATTTAGCGATGGTTCGGCACGCGGTCACCAGGGGCGTATTAGTAGCGTCCCTTCCCTTCACTAGATAACATTCTTTCTGGCTCCGCATGGTATTTCAAAGCGGAACAATTAGGGAGAACAGCATCCCTAGTGGGGTGTCTTCAACCCTTATGCCTTTGAATTATGACCCGTGAAATACTACATGATCGTACTTATAATCATATCAACCAAAGCTGCCGAGCTGTATACGAAACTAATTGCTTAGGTTTAACTGATTCATCCGCACAATGCCTTCTGTATTATAGTTTATATCATCTCTTTTTGTTTGGTATTGCCGTAACTAATGCAAACGTCAATAAGTGAGAAGATGATAAACAGTATATTTCATGGCGAAATTTTGGTCTTCACCATATAGCCCTACACAAGTACTATTCCAATAACATAGCCTATGTCCACATCTGATTTATACAGGTATAGATTTATTAAATACGTGTTAATCTAATTCACGTAAAGACTCTGTGAAATTTACAAAAGTGTATAATTTATTAATGAACTGAATTATCGTGTACTGTCTGAACTGTAAAATTAAATTTGAACAAATTTTAAACAATAACAGGCAACTATCTCACTGTTAGAATTCTTATGGAAGCGAATCTTCAAAAAGTAACAATATTACGTTTATTAAACGATATTGTATTAATATAATGATGGTGTACTTTATATTTTTTTAAATCATAATCATCTGAGCAAAATATAAAAGTGCTAATGGACCGAACGGAGCAAGATTTCCGTTTCAAATCAACCATTCTGCATTTAGTTTACGTGTTTGTTTGTTTGTTACGCAATTTTGGCCAAACGCATTGACCGATTGTTTTGAAGATATCTTGTAAAAGGCCTAAATATGTGTAACATTTTTCTATTTACTTACGTTTCAAGATGGCGGCCTCTAAATGAACGATAACGACTGTACACAATTTTAATCGAAATCATTGACCAATTGTTTTGAAATTTCATAATAAGGCACCTTGTATAAAGCTCAACGTGTTTAAGATTTCTCCTATTTACTTCTGATTCAAGAAGGAGGCTTTTGATTTAATGATGGCAAGTGTTCGCACTTTTGGAAAAACACATTGACCGATTATTTTCAAATGTTGTACTTAGATATCTTGTATAAAGCACAAATGAAGTATTTATAACATTTTCCCCATTCACTTCCGTTTCAAGATGCGGCCTCTGTTTTACAATAACGAGTGAACGCACTTTTAGCCAAAAGCATTGACCCAAAAGCTCAAAAAGAAATAGCTGTAAGATTTTTTCCCATTTACTTCTGTTCCAAGATGGCGGCTCTGATTTAACGATGACGAGTGTAGTTGCCGGTAATTTCTTGTAATACTGGCTGAACGGCAAGACCTATCATGATTTTTGTCCGCATCATGGACAAAGAGCATGAAATTTCTAGTAAAATTTGTCCAGTAACTTTTTTTTACTATGTTCAGTATACTGATCTGCCTTCCTTAGCTTCGTCAATTCTACTATTTTGTAGATAGAGGTTCTCCGAAACGCGACAACGAAAGTAGAATTGACGAAGCTAGAGAAGGCAGATCAGTATACTGAACTTAGTGACAATAATCCTAGCAGAAAAGAAGAAGAATATAAAAATAATGTCAACTTTTTTTTGTAAATATTGTTGTTAAATTGATAAAAACGTCACTAGCGTTGTTGTCGAGCGATGTGTATACTAATTAAGAATATACTGCAAAGTATACTGTTCTTTGAACTGCCAGTTGATTCAAATTTAAACACTAATTACGACAGTGAAATCAGATTTTCAAAAAAAGGTGTTACATAAACATTTTACGATTTGTTTTAAAGATTCTTAATGACCAATTTTTTTTTGAAACCACTGAACGAATTACCTGAGTAAGGAGTAACAGGGTATTTGTCTACAGAAGTGTTTGTAACGACTTTTCAAAAAGTAATCTCCAGATTTCGGATCGGCGCTTATGACTGGTACGGGTCATGGTGGTGCTCAAATACCTCATTTTCCAATGGAACATCTATTAAAAAATATAAATTAGGCGAGTTATAAACCATAAATACTGACATATATAAGAACTCCATTAGTTTAGTTTAAGATTATTGTCTAGGGGAAAAACGCTTTAAAATGTTTTTTAGTTAATTAATTACCGAAATGGCTGTTGTATTTTATGCACATTTTATATCTGATGTAAGGAAATTTTGAGCTAAAATGAAAATTTTTAACCTAAAAATTTGATACTTGATATACATAACTTAACGTGAATCAGAATACACGAATTCAAAATAACTGTTTTGTGTAGGTCTATTTTAATACTGGTTTTCCTTCTGTTGGCATTCCTGTTACTAACTCGAACAAAAATTCAATTATAATTAAATAATAGGCCTATACAAATATTAAAGCTAATAAATAAATATTATATAACGTAAATACATAGAAAATTATCATATTTCATCGAAATCTGCTGAGGCAATTTTAAGAAATTTATGTTGATTAAATTTCATTCATTTCGCCAACGTTCAGGAGTTTATGTTGGTATTTCCTAAGCCAGAATAATTTTAGCAGGTAATCATTCCTTACATGCTGTTTGAACACTTGAGTACTAATTAAATTTCGATCTGGAAAATTAAGGAAGTTGAAGTTGCAAATATTTATGCAGCGTTTTTTATGTAGACTAAGCCTATAGGCTATACGTTTGGTATAACTATACTTTTGGTATTTTAGTTTCGTTAAAATAAGCCACTGTACAATATCAGCAAGAAAGTTTGTGCATAGCTTTCCTTCTTAATGTTGTGTTCTTAATGTTAGGCCTAGCTGTCCTGTATAATTTCGTTGTTAGAAATCAAGCAGATGTGCTGAATTAAGTTTCAGCAACGCCTTATATTACATATTAAGTTAATTGTTAGTCTGCTTTACACCTAACCTAACTTTGACAATGAACACACTACAAGTACATTTTCAGAAGGCCGTGCAAGTTTCAACAACTAATTACGTGTATTAAAACGTATATATTACCGACAATTCAATTCGTCGACATTTCCGCTGTGTCGGAGAGATCAAACAGGCAGCGTCGTTGACAAACATGCCCACTTCCGGGCCGGCTTTCATCTGTTTTTACGACCTAGTCACTCTGAATGTAATTTGCATAAATTTAAAGTAAATTTTAAAAACTAAAACATAAGTATGTAATTAAATTACAGTTCTGACATTTCAAACTAGCCTGTAGTGAAATTGAAGGTTGTTTTGTCAGGTGTTTTGTTCCTAGATCCGGTCATTTTTGGTGTTATTGTTGTTGTTTATGTTTCCGTTGTAACGTTTTATACGTTTTAAAATATGAAATTCGTGAACTTATTAACAAGTTTCGTTTTTAGGACTATTTTAGAGGTTGGGTAATAATTTGTGAAAGCTGTAAAAAATAATACGGACATCTGTACACGTGCCATTGTTGTCAAATTGTTCTACATAAATCTAGAACATTTTTTAACAAAAATATTTTGGTTATTGTATTACTAAACTAATTTATTTTAGCTATCTGTTTCTCAATAATTAGTGGTAAATTTATTTTAAATTGATAGGTCTACAAATTATTTTTCTAAAAAATAAATAAATGTACTTTAAGACGAAATACATTTAGCAAGTACGTTTATTTTTGTTTTGAAATAATCGTAATTACAGTATGTTTTTTTGGTTCTTAACTCCAAAAAAATAACTTTATTTAACAAATAACTTTCGGAACGGTAATTTTACAACCATTCAGTTATTGTTTAACAGCTGTTTAAGCAAAATTATTTCCTGTACAGCTTAAAAATCTCCTTTTACGATAGCGAGCTCTCTTATACTCTCGGTTTACTAAACAATTCGGAAAAAGTCGTATGAACAGCAGAAAAGTGAGTAGGCAAATTTAAAGATAGCCTAACTTCAGTGATTAATGAATTAGTGGTGAGACTGTGAATGCTATCACTGCTACTGAGAACAGTTCTTAGAACTGAACAGTGAGCTTCAACTACCCTACTTTCTGCTATCTGCACACATATATATATATATATATATATATATATATATATATATATATATATATGTGTTTAACGTCCGACTATTTTGCACACTTGGGCTAATGCAGACATGAGATGATTTATAGCGTATGAAAATGCCAAGCCCTGGCCGGGAATCGAACCCGGGTCCTCGGGGTGAAAGCCAGTACGCTATCAACTAGGCCACGGAGGCGGCTCTCGCAAAGCTATAATAGTATATTGAAAATTACGTGAAATAAAAGTTAGCCTACTATTTATATTTATTAATGAATAACATATTATTTATTTTATAATAAGTAATAATTAAGGCTTATTTGTTTTCTTTTCTTTTAATTAAATAGATGAAAAGCTTATTCCTACTTTTTAATTGATTATAGATTAAGAAAAATTTATATTTTTTTTCTTATTTTATGAATTCGAGGGCTTATATTTGCTAAATTTTGTATTTATTTTTGTTTCTCATAAACTACTGTGAAAATATCTAGGCTACAAGTATTTTCTTATTATTTTCATTAGACTATTACTTTATTAACTTTTTTGTAATTATAATAATTATTATTTTTTAAGCAAAATAATTTCTAGTCATTTTTTTGCCAATGCATAATTATTACGTTAAATAAGCTAGCTTCCTATATATATTTGTACACAATAATAAATTGTCCACGCTTATTGCTGGTAATTTTATAATATACCTCTATTTTCAAATTAAAATTTTGTAATAATATTTACTTTTCATAAAAAATTTACTAGCGTAAAAAAAGCACTGAGCAGTGAGCAGTTACGTTGTCTTATTAGTAAACTGTTCTCTAAACTGTGATTATTAAATCACTGCTCATTTACTTAACTGTTCACAGCTAACTGGAAAACAATCTTAAACCCACCATTATAATGGACACTATTACGGAGACATTCAATTCCAGCTTGAAACTCGCATAGACTCTTTTATTCAAGAAGACTGACAGATTACAATTACTAAGTGTTGGGGCTTATAATCTGATCACTAACAAGGTACCATAAAACCTGCCAGGAAGTTGAAGGATCACCATAAAAAGACAAGATGTATTATGCAAACGTTATCAACAGAAGGGCGATGCTTCTTGTACAGTATTCTAACTTGTAATGAGACTTGAATTTACCATTGCGATCCGAAATAAAAAACATAACATGAATCAGAAACGTGATCAAGTAACTCGAGAAACCATTGACAAATTTAATTGGGAATAGAGCTCACTTGGCTTATAACGACCCACACTACAAGCACATTTCCAGAAGGCCGTGCAAGTTTCGACCACTAATTACTTGTATTAAAACATATCAATTATCGACAATTTAGTTTGTCGAGTTTCCGCTGTGTCGGAGAGATCAAACAGGCAGCGTCAAGATTGTATTGTCAGCTGTTGTATGAACTGATAGATTAGTTTAGGACTAAACTTACCACAACTAATTTCCTTTTACCAGGTATTGATAAACTAATTCAGAGAAAAGACAAGTTTATCAATGTTGCTACAGACTACTTTGAAAAGTGAAGAAAATTTCATTAAATAAACCGTTTGAGCTCCAAAACAATTTGTGACTTTATTATTAAAAGAACCCTGCCTGTATTTATTAGTAATAAATGGAATTGTACAAATAGAATTTGCCTAGAAACGAAAATGGCCCTAATATAAAACTGTTAATGCAAATGGTATTGTTTCAGCCTAACCGCCATTTAATATATATGTCAGATATCTCGGGAACTATTTAATCTTTTTTTATTTTGCAGGTAAACTCTGTATTTAGTTCGGCACACAACGTTATTTTGATTGATTAAATAAATATGTGCTTTTTAAAAATTGTCTACTTTTGTTACAAAAAAAATTTAAATTTTGTCTACATTAAAAACATTGTGAAATCCCTATGTGCGGAATTATTTTCTATGCAACAGCTGAAATAAAAAGTTTTATAAATCTTTTACTGTTTTGAGGTAGGCCTAACTGACATTTAATCTTAAAAAAAGTAGTTTTGCTGAAAACTCAAAAAACTAACATAATTAATATTAAATTAGACAACTTTTATTTTAATAGTACCCAGCACTATAACTAAGATTGCCTGACTCTCCATTCTCTTGTTACATAGCCTCTAGCTTTCTTTTTGTAACAGTTCTTCCTTGTCTGATTCTTTTTCAAGCTCCTCAGCTGCTCTTTTTCATTTGTGTATCTGTCATGTCGAGGTATTTTATTGTTTTAACCACGTTATGTCCTACATATAGCCCTAAAAGTTTTATAATTTTTACTTTTGTCACGTGACCTTCATTGTATGACAACACTACATCAAAAACACTAAATTTTAATTCTATTGTAAGCGATAGTCTTTTGTATGCGCAACCATATAACATTGCTCAATTATTCATTGTAGTTTTGTGACTTTGCTTTCATACACATTCTTAGAAGATTAGGATTGGCCAGCTGTTGAAAAATGGGTTTGATTTCTTGCCTGATGGTATTTGGTAAATAGAAATGTTTACCTATGGAGCTGTTAACAATTATATTGTCTAGCCGCCTCGGTGGCCTAGTTGATAGCGTACTGGGCTTTCACCCCGAGGGCCCGGGTTCAATTCCCGGCCAGGGCTTGGCATTTTCATACGCTATAAATCATCCCATCGTCTGGATTAGCCCAAGTGTGCACAATAGTCGGACGTTAAAAAAAAATTATAGTGTCTAACATTTAGATGTTAGACAACATAAACAACATAACCATAAACAACATGATGTTAGACACACGATGTTGGTTGTTAGACACATAAACAACATTTAGATGTTAGCAGTAATTGAAAACAACATGCTAGGCATCTATGTCGAGATGTGGTATTGACACACTGCAAGGTTCTAGCATTTTCTTAGCACAGCAAAACATATTTTTACTACCGACTGTTATATATAATTTTTAAAAGAATATTCCATAGAATAATCAATCGAAATCTAAAAAATCGATACAAATTATTTTTGCTCGGTCAGATTGCCGTTAATCTCTGGCACTTTCTCGCCTTATAATTTCGCGTCGTTTCTTTCGTACCCTAAACAAATTCAATAGGTTTATTGTCCATGGCCTAATATTCAAACAACCCTTACCAAGTCAACAGGTCAAAATACTTAAACTAAAGGCAGACTATAGCGGGAGATAGCCCCAAAACAACGCCGTAAATAACGGCATAGAAAACCAGCTGCGACATAAAAGAGATGAACTAGACACTTTTAACGAGCCCTATACGCGTACATTATTACCAAACGAACTAATTAATAAATAACCGGGACTGATATGTCCCATTAGGAGGAATCAAAGAAAGTTACAGGCCGTCGTAAATATGGGGGCGCGATAACCGCAACAATTATAACAAGAAAATAGTAATAAAGTAGTGAGAACTTATTTCGGTGCCACGCGGCCCAACTCAAAGCGATAACGGCTTCTTTGCCTTAATGAAACTAGATAAGACGAGAGGTCCTTGTGAAGTCTGCCGCCCGGTTATAATCGCAATAAATTATTTTAAAAGGCCGATTTGAGATCGGGAGATGGAATCAGCCGCGCGGTCGGAGCACACGATCTCGCTCCGAGCTCGCCCAATCGATCCGCATCGCTCCGTGGATCTCGTTCACGCCTTGTTCGCATGCGATTTATTGTATTATCATAATAATACTTTCATCCGAATGCAACAGTTTTTCACGAGTGCCGTATTTATGTCTGTGTCTTGAAGCGGCCTCTGTAGTCTCAAACAAATGCCATCCGATTATCATTGCGGTTATCGATCCCCCCCATCTGGTTAGTATCTGGTCAGTACGTGGCTAATTAGAGAGGCGAAGCGACGGACACGGCTAACTATATAATCGTTTGCAAATAAATTTAACACTATTGGAAAACTACGGTTCGAGTCATCATTTACGGCTAACGACCGTTGTGGTTTATTTTGAAACGTGTGATTGCAGAAGAAATTGTGAATCCACGTTCAGTTTTATTACTTCTTTGGAAGTTACTGTCGGAGACGGTTTCTGCAGGGAACTAAAAGTATGGAAGTAGGCCTACTGTAAAAACAACGGATTTATTTTTGCAAAAAACTATACCGCGTTAGCTGGGAAGGGCTTCTACTGTAGTCTAGGCGAGTCATTTTAAACTTTTAAAACAAAAAACAAATTAATATGAATAAATAACATCAAATAAAAAGAAAAACATAATAAAATATATTTTTCAAGGAAAATTACAGTAATAAATTATTCTTTTATTAAAAGTTAAAAAAGACAGAGGAAAAAGCACGCTTGTGGAACTTTGGGAGTTACCGACAGAAGCGATGCTTTTGTTAATATCTTTGCTGAATGTATTATTAGTTTGAAGATATGTTTACAAATATCTTGTGTTTAAATAAATAAACACGTGAACCTAGCTTAGGTATTATTTACTGCAGTTATAGTAAAAGATTAGTTGTTTTATATTAAGTCGTAACGATCAGCTGATTTCATTGAACAGCTGATAGGCTATAATAAGTTTCAGGTTATGTTGTTAAAAACTAGCAATATTAACAAGAATTATTATAAAAGTGTATTAATTTCGAATGTATTATAAACGGTTACAACGTGCACATGGGACAAATACCGAAACCAAAACAACACAACGTTTTCATATAATACGCGTGTACTATTATCGAAAAGGAGAAAGAAAAAGAAAGATGCATAAATAGATCGCTCCAATTATGAAATTCGTTTGCTCGTTCGTTCCATATTTCCGTTACATTCTTCCGTTTGGCAGATTTTTTTCTATTCAATTCTCTCGCTAAAGCTAACGCATTAAAAGCCAACAATTATCTTCAGGACAGAGAAATTTTATGGAATCTTTTACTTTTACAGCCTACATTCTGAAGTTCCAAAAAAAGTGTTTTTACTAAGCCTGTCTATATGCACTAGTCTATAGACAAAAACAACTGGATCTATTTTACTTAAAATCAGACTCTTAAGAATTAATCACAACTATTGGTCATTTATAAAAAACTAACCTCAACATATGATAAAAGAAATTTTCAGCTCAATGAAATTTAAAACGATGAAATTGAAAATTAAACACTAATCACAATAGATTCTGATTCAGTTACGAACTACAAGTTACTAGAAATCAACCTAACATCTGTGGTTTGTGCATTAAAAAATAAACAATCATTAAAACTGAATCCTGCGTTATTAGATTAGTGTTGCAATTATTAATGTGACAACCCTCGCCCTGCAGGCTAGCACATGTCACGTGATATGCGGCCATTTTATTGTTTAAATCGTTAATATGCACGATAGACAAATTGAAAGTGGCTTAACAATGCAAATGAGAACTGTTAGGGGTAGCGACGATTTGCATAGGAGACGACTCGACTGACACACAGGCTACAACCCTTGTATTGTGTGGTTGTACTTGGATGGTAGGATCGTTTCTTCAACTGTCACAAGTAGGGTAAACATGGTGTGTATTCATGCAAAGGGGAAGCGGCAAACTACAAATGTAAATAAAAGATACACAGCCCACAGCCCTGGACACAAACGAAAGTAGGCCTACGTATTCAAATGTAGCGCATATTTAATGATTAGCGTCCGTGTACGGGCCAAATAAAAGAATTTTGTTTGGAATGGAAAATGTGCTGTTTGAACGGTCATCATGTTAAGGCCCAGACCCGAGACCATGAGATTCTTGATGAAAATTACATCAATTTTTGAGGAGTCTTAAACATTTTAGTCTACATAAGCCTATATGTTAGCACTCTAGCATCCGCAATATATATATAGTATATCTATCTATCTAGAATTCGGTCTACAACGTTCTACGCCGTCTTCCGATCTCCAACCTCCACCGATCGCGGTCCCACCACAGGTCTTCTGGTAGATCCCTTTTTTTTATTTCCTTTTCGACTCCCTCTCTCCAGCTCAGTCTCGGCCTTCCTCGTTTTCTTCTTCCAGGTGTTCGCCAATGCATAATTTTTTTGGGAATTCGCTCATCCGGCATTCTTTGTACATGCTCGTACCAAACCAGTTGTTTTGTTCTTATATCCTCTACAATTGTATGCCTTACCTCCATTATCCTCCGTATACTTTCATTTCTCACTCTCTCTTTTCTTGATCTTCCTGCCGCTCTTCTCCAAAAGTCCATCTCAGTAGCCAACAGCATTCTTTCTGTTCTGCTCTTAATTGGCCATACCTCACTACCATATATTATAATGCTTTTTACAATTGTGTCATAAATTCTTTTTTTATTCTCTTTTGAAATGTTTTGATCCCACAACACCCCGTTCAGCATAGATACAGCTCTCCTTCCAAATACTATTCGTTCTTTAATTCCTTCATCTAATGTACTATATATATATATATATATATATATATATATATATATATATATATATATATATATATATATATTATATATAATATATATATATATATATATATATATATATATATATATATATATATATATATATATATATATATATATATATATATATATATATATATAATATCAGTACAAATTAACAGTTTACTTTCCATTTAAAATACAAAAATAAACCTAAAGGCAGTCAAAGTTTATTTTCGAATTCTCAATGGAATTTGAAATTTAAAAAGCTAATTTATCCAGATTATGATTATGGAAATAGATTTTTTTTAAAATGTACGATAAATAAATTATCGTAAAAAAATTTATTAAAGGTTCAGGACGGCCTATTTTTTCCCGCTAACGAACTTTTCCAAACTTTTACCCAAATCGATTTTCGTGCCAAATTTGAATCAAATCGTACCACAATTGCGAAAGCTATGAATGTTAACACTCACATACAAATATCGCTTAAATAAGCCCTCGAAACGTAATATAGAATTCTAGTTCGTACTATAATGGCTGATCCAATAACTCATTTTCCAATTGAAATCGGCTCATAATGATAATAGGCTTTTTAATAGGCCTTGATTAGGCTATTAAGCTTACAATACTGCTCGACGTTGCTAGTGGAAAGTGCTTTTGGGATAATTAATTTACAATTGTTCTCTTTTTGCCTCTAAATGAAAATAGTTTCAAAAAAAGACGATAGATATCGTCGTGTGCAATGTTCTATGTTCAGTTGACATTTAATTTCAAAATAAAAATCTAATTAGAAATCCGGCTTCGAGTTGCCTGCATGCAGACAAACCAGGTATGCATCAAATGGAATCAAATTTTGAAATGCTAGATTGCTAAAACACACACACGCACGCACGCACACGTTTCCTTTTTTGTTTATTTTGTACATGAATCATTTTGGATAAAAATGTGCAATAGAATTTGTTTACATCTAATTGAACCTATAGTAAAAACTTCTTATAAATATATTTATTTTTGCAAAAACTATTTTAAAGAAAAAACTGATACCATTTTAAAAAAAGGCGAACAAAGGACATTGTCAGCTGTTTGATTAAGCTGATTTTTAACAATTGGCTAATGAGTAGAAACAAGAACGAGAGGGACAGAGGGGGAGGGAGAAAAGACATATTACAAAGTGAACTAAAAATGTCAACCCTTAAACACCCCCTCGCTCAATAAACCGAAGTGATTCGAAGCCAGACTGTTCAGCATCAAAGTGGACTGCGCGAGGGTGGAGTTTATTCAGCTATAAATACGTAGGGCCTACATCTTTGCATCTGCAGTTATCCGGCGAGACCGTTGCAAAGATTAAACAAGTTTTTGTTGCAACACATTTTACGGCCAGAAATTATTACTTTATTAAAAACACGCTCTCCGGACGGGAGAGTAACTAAAGAGAAATCAAAATTAAATGTTTAAAAGCGCAGTTATGCCCGTTTTGTTTCATCGTTGGCAGCGTTACTTGACGGCCTCTGTACGAGATGTCATTCTTTATTGCGCGCCCGAGTGTTCTTTGACTGTTGTAATTGTTCTTTGTTGCGAGCAATAAAGTGAGGTTAGGAAACGAACTACAAACAAACAAAAAATCAATCTGTCAATATGCCTAAACCACATGTAAAGTGAGTGGCCTAGTTGATAGCGTACTAGGCTTTCACCCGAGGGTTCGATTCCCGGCCAGGGCTTGGAATTTTCATACGCTATAAATCATCCCATCGTCTGCATTAGCCCAAGTGTGCACAATAGTCGGACGTTAAACACAAAAAAACCATGTAAAGTGTCCGTAGAGAACACAAAACGCTTTGTATGTTCATAACTCAAGTTTGTGATGAAGAAATTTGGACTGACTACTCAAAACCTATTTATTAAAATATTGGTCGTATATAAAGGGTAGACCTACTTCTCTGGTCAGCCCCTTTATTCTTTCGTAAACAACACTAGCTAACAGTTCAAAGAACAGTGCCTCGCAGTGCGTTTTCGAAAATTTAATCACAACCGTAATATTTACGAAAAATGTAACTAAACCAACTGTATTTGGAAACTGTATGCTAGTTTCCATGAAGCGGTCAACTTTATAACAGGTCTTGCCGTTCGGCCAGTATTTTAAGTGCCAGACACTGCTATCGTGGTTATTATAATTATGAATGAAGCGAATATTATTTTAGTTCAATTTTTAATCAATTAAAAGAAGAAAATTTTAATTTCTATATAACAGGTCTTGCCGTTCAGCCAGTATTTTAAGAAGCCAGACGTGCTCACATCCTTTCCCGCCAAATTGTAATACTACGAAACATGTTACTGGACCAACTGTATTTGGAAATTGTATGCTAGTCTCCATTAAGCGGTCAACATTATAACAGGTCTTGCCGTTCAGTCAGTATTTTAAGAAATAGCCAGACGCGCTCTCATCCTTTCTTACCAAATTATCCGGTAAATGTAATACTACGAAACATGTTACTGGACCAACTGTATTTGGAAATTGTATGCTAGTCTCCATTAAGCGGTCAACATTATAACAGGTCTTGCCGTTCAGTCAGTATTTTAAGAAATAGCCAGACGCGCTCTCATCCTTTCTTACCAAATTATCCGGTAAATGTAATACTACGAAACATGTTACTTGACCAACTGTATTTGGAAATTATATGCTAGTCTCCATGAAGCGGTCAACATTATAACAGGTCTTGTCGTTCAGCCAGTATTTTAAGAAGCCAGACGTGCTCTCATCCTTTCCCGCCAAATTATCCGGTAAATGTAATACTACGAAACATGTTACTGGACCAACTGTATTTGGAAATTATATGCTAGTCTCCATGAAGCGGTCAACATTATAACAGGTCTTGCCGTTCAGTCAGTATTTTAAGAAATAGCCAGACGTGCTCTCATCCTTTCCCGCCAAATTATCCGGTAAATGTAATACTACGAAAAATGTTACTGGACCAACTGTATCAGAAATTTTATGTTATTTCTGCATAAAACGGTCAAAATTATGATAGGTATTGCCGTTCAGCCAGTATTGCAGAAAATAGGCAGACGCGCGTCTATCATTTCCGTCACTTTAACAGTAACTGTAATATTTACAACAACAAAAATGTTACTGACCAAATTTGTTGGAAATTGTATGCTCTTCCTCTACGAAGCGGTCAAAATTGTAACAGGTATTGCCGTTTAGCCAGTACAACGAGAAATAGCAAAACGCCCTCGTACCCTTTCCTACCAATTTAACCAGTAACTGTAATATTTACGAAATATGTTACGGGACCAACTATATTAGAAATTTTATGTTCTTTTTCCATAAAACGGTCAAAACCGGTCATAACAGGTATTGCCGTTCATCCAGTATTACAGGAAATAGCCAAACGCGCTTGTATATCCTTTCCCTCCAATTTAACAGTAACTGTAATATTTACGAAAAATGTTACTGGACCAACTTTATTAAAAATTGTATACTTTTTCTCCACAATCAGTCAAAACTATAATAGGTCTTGCCATTCAGCCATTATTACATTGAAAAACCAGCAACTATACTAGTCATCGTTAAATCTTGGAACTGAAGTGAATTAGAAAAAAATACTACACACTCGTTGTTCAGGCTTTGTACAAGGTATCATCGTAACAAATTTCAAAACAATCTGTCAATGCGTTTGTCCCAAACTGCGTAACAAACACACAGACCAAACCCCGGATGGTCGCGTTGAAACAAAGATAAAGTTACTATATATGTAGATTACCAATTTTTATAAAATTCGTAAAAAGCAAAAAAATACTGTTTTTTAAATTCAACCTTAAACATATTTTTTAAAGTGCCATTTTTTTAAATTTTACAATCTTTATATTTATGTGTACAATTATTTTATTTTAATTTTTTTATTTCACATATTTTGAACATTACCTATTGAACGCCCTCTTAACTCATTAAGGTTAGATTTCAAAAAATTGTGTTTACTTCTTATTTGTATTGTATTATGGTTAATTAAACAAGTAAAACTGCTTGAAATATAAAAATTTAAAAAAATTGTTTTATATAAATGGACAACACTGACAGTATTATAGGCTATCAAGTTTCAGTGAATTCGGACAAATTTTATCTTTATATGAAAGTTTAGGGGTTAAAAATGAATAAATATAACTTTTCCATCGATTTTTAGTGACCTCCACTATCAGGTCGTTAAATTATTATTAAAGGCTCGAGGGCCTTTTGGTGGAAATTGTGTACTTTGAAATGTCAGAGAGAATTGCCGAAGGAGAGTTGTGTAAATAAGGAAGGATAGATAAGGATTTTCCAAACGTTGAAATAGAAACATTAACGGTTAAGAAGTAAATCCAAAAGTCCGAAAATAAATTTTAAATATATCGGTTTTTATTTGTTTGGGTCACTCTCGAACTAAAGATTTATTTTGTTAATTTAAAATATGGTAGTCAATGGCTTAACTTTACGACTAAAATTTGACGGAAATATTTTGATAAATTAAATTGATTTTCCAAATTTGTGTCTATATATTTATAGACACAAATTATATATATATATATATATATATATATATATATATATATATATATCGGATTTTTGAGGGGTAAGTTTGCTTGTTACATTTTTGTACCATTCACTGCTAAAAACCTTCATGTAATGTACGAATTCATCTGTGCTCTAATTTAAGAGTTTCTTCTTTATATAGAAAGCAGCAGCAACATACAGGCTTCAGAATAGTGGAGTCTGGCTGTCCTCAGTTTTGGGGTACACTAGAATTAGAGAAAATATTAGACCCGATTCTAACGATGGGGACTGATCAAATGGCCAGACAACAGGTTTCTAGGCCTTTTGATGTCAAGTTGACATTTGGGGAGGAAGATTGTCGTGAGTTAGGAATATCTGGAGACCTAGTGCGGTATACAAATGGCTCCAAGACAGGCATTGGTGCTGGGGTGTACTGCCTGAGACCAAGGGAAAAAAGCTGTTGCCTTGGGACAATATGCAATAGTATTCCAGGCTGAAGGTCATTAATGACTGTGTTCGGGAGAATTCGAAACGGGCCTTCAACAAGACTCGGATTCGTATTTATAGCGATAGTCAGGCAGCAATCGAAGCACTGCAGGTCCTATTCGATCCAAACTGGTCTGGGAGTGTCGTAGAACCTCAATACTCTGTCACTGGAAAACCGAGATACTCTTCACTGGGTTCCATAACATAAAGGACTTGAGGGTAAAGAGGAGGCAGACCGATTGGCTGAACTGGGATCTGCATCTGGGATTATCAAACCGGAGTCGGCTTTAGGGATCTCTTTATCGTTGGCCGAGTCTGCTATCAATAGCTGGATTAACAAGCAAGATGGGATAATCTTCATGAACATTACCATAGCAAGAACCTCTTGGATAAGGTTCCTCATGGAGAACTTGGAGGAGCGGCAGACGTTTTAGGAAAATATGGGGCTCATTACTGGGCACTGTGGTCTGAGGGTGCACATGAACAGAATAGGTATGTACCAAGGAGAAACCGTGTTTAGATTATGCAAGAAAGAAGAGGAAACTGCAGGACACATAATTTACGATTATGAGGTTCTTGCTAGCAGGAGGCAAAGGGTTTTTTGTTTTCAAGACCCTAGGGATCTCCAGCAAGATGAGATAGTCAGTGGCTTATTGGAACTTCAAACTGCTGAGTACTTAAGAGGTTTAGTTGCACAATAGGTCATCAATCGCTGTGTGTGGGGTTTTAAAATTCCTTCGTCAAGTCAAGTATATATATATATATATATATATATATATATATATATATATATATATATATATATATATATATATACATACTATATGTGTGTGTGTGTGTGTGTGTGTGTGTGTGTGTGTGTGTGTGTGTGTGTGAGAGAGAGAGAGAGAGAGAGAGAGAGAGAGAGAGAGAGAGAGAGAGAGAGAGAGAGTTCTATTTGAAAAACATACAGATTTGGTACACCTATGAGCCTAGCGCGCGCGCGCGCACACACACACACACACACACACACACACACACACACACACACACACACACACACACACACACACACACACACACACACACACACACACACACACACACACACACACACACACACACACACACACACACACACACACACACACACACACACACACACACACACACATACACACACACATACACACATACACACACACACACACACACACACACACACACACACACACAAATATATACATATATACTCTGTGTGTTACACATTGTTCGTAATTTTGGTTGGATTTTGCTTCAAACTTGGTGCAAAAATCGATTTTAGTAATAGATTGGACGAGTTCTTTATCCTGCAAAATTGGTTTAACCGTTTCAAAATGGTGAAAATTATATTTTTTAACATTAAAAATATATATTTTTTTTTAAGTATTTTATACTTTTTTTATCGTACTTATTTTTAAATATGATTTCACGTTTATAATCCTCGTCAATTATCATTTTAATTGAAACTTTAATAATGAATGTTGACAGTATTTTTTATGAATTTGGATATCTTAAACGCCAACTTAAGTTATATTTTAATGTTTTTATGAGGGCGAAATCGAAGCAAAAATATGAAAGCTCTAACGAAAAACGTTACTGTTGGAAAGCTGCTTCTTTCACGTCAACAGTTTTCATAATTTACCAACCAAACGCATGCTGACAGACGGTAATGACAATACACGTTTACTTCCAACGTTCAACAAGCAAAATATCCGTAAAATTCTTGTAATTACAATTTTTCAGAAGTCTGCACCAGATGCTTGTCGCCGGAGCCGTACCTTCGGCACGTTCCAGTATTTACAAAATTTAAAATAAATATTTTACGATACAGTAATGCACAATAGATCGTTGAACGGTTACTGTGTGCGGTCCGGTTTTCTTCTTGTGCCGCACACCATTTGCTTCTGGCACGTCGCGTTGCCGCCATTTTGTGGCGGCTATGAGCAATTAAACAATAAAATAAAGTATACTGTATGAGCGTTTCGCGTTCGGGCTTGACATTGCTGTAGATCCTTGTTATGCATACATTTTTCTCAGACTAAACATAATTACACGCCTCTGGAACAGCTGCCGACGAAATGGATATAGCGCTCCCTCGTACGTTTCCAGTAAAGCGTAAGACTGACGTGAAGAACGCCCATTTCCAAAAACAATATTTTTGTTCGCCTCATACTTATTTGAATATTTGATTTTACCTTCGTAATTAACGTTAGATTCGCAAAAATTCTCATTTTAAATTTTCAAATTATATTGATTTTGGCGCCGTTATTTTATTTTCATAATTTTAAGTAAATACAAAATTTAATATATGCAAGATTGGTGGCAAGAACGAAACCTTCGAAACACTTCACAACATGTCCAGCTCTGTCTTCCAAATCTTTCCCGCAGGGGGTGCAGACTAGCTACACCTATTGAGAGGATTTAGACGTCCCTCGCAGTAAGAGAGTCTAACAAACACTTACACTTACAACACTACACTTACGTCTTTAACACTTTACACTCACACTTACATTTAGGGAGGCGATAATAGCCTCAATGTGTTTTTCGCCTTAAAATAAAAAAAAATCTTCCAAATATTTTAAAGAGTTCAGGCATTGAATATGAACATACAGCCACCATTATAAAAAGTGTTCTCAATATTAGCGGCTGAAGTTCAAGTAATGTGCCTACCTCCCGCTGCAAGTTGCAAGCACAGGTGGTGGAGACGTTACCACAAGATGTCACTAGCAGAAAGCGTTCACACCTCTCATAAGGGTTATCAGTCTAGAACGTTTATATTCAATGGTTCAGGCGATTTATTGTGCAACCAAACTTATTGAATTCATTTTTAGTATTCAAATTAGAATTTTAGTAATAATACCGTGGTACCTTCAATGATTTTTAGCAGTCCACTACCTAGCTCATTCTGCCGGAAGTCCTCAAGGTACTAGAAGACAAACACCCTTTGTCTCCTGCTGGCAAGATCCTTACAATCATAGATTAAATAGCCTTACATAACCTACACACAGGTTCCTCTGTGGTACATCTTCACACCACAGTGCCCAGTAATAAGTTCAGTAGTTTTCCTGAGTTGCCCTTTACCCCTCTTAAGATCCTAAATTACCTTTTACCCTCTTAAGATTCCTAGTTGCCCCTAAGGCATGAGTTACCCTTTACCCCTTATGAACCTAATTTGTCCTTTACCCCCGCCCTTAGGATCCTGAGTTGCCTTTGGATCTTAATGTTCTTGGCTGACAGCCGTCCAGTCTTCGGAGCCCGGTTTCCATCAGCTCTATAAGGGTTGTGTTTCTATAAGGTTTGATCCCTGGAAGGTCATCTAATTCTAGTTTTCATCAAAAGCCCTTTCAGTATCACCCTTTTCTTAGTGTGCGCTTACAGCAAATTTTGTTTCAAAATGGCGGCCATTCTAAAAAAAATCAAACTCATAACATTTTCATAACACAGTACGCTTTTTTTGAAAATATAATTTCACCTTCGCAGTTAGCGTTGAAACCTGGAAGTTGTTACAGCTCAGTTTCGCATTGCAACGGAATTCGAAAATTTAAAGCAGATTAAAATTGCGAAATTACTTTTTCAAAAAAATTTTAAGATTGCAATTTGTTACTTTTTTGAAAATTAGCTTCCATCATGTCACAGAAACAGCAAATATATATTTTTTAATTTTTTTATACACTTTTTAAATTTTATGTACTGTAAAATGCCGTACGGATATTTGCAAAATGATCTTTCGTAGAAAAAAATTACAAAACATAAATAAATCGGACATGCACGTGCTAATACCGATAGATAAATTGGATTTTTTCCGAACCGAATTACGTCATAATTTAATTAATTACCGATTGGGCACAACTGAAAACTAAAATATTAGGCGTGGAATAAGGTAAATTAGCACGCCATGTTTAGGCAAATATAATTATACCCGGAGGAGATTTAATTACGACGAGAATAAGCGTAAAATGAAGTGAGCAACATTAATATGGCATTACACCATTCTCTACGGGCGTTTATTGCTGCATTTTTAATTATTACACTCAATATTTATCTGTAATTCTGGTTAACGGTGATAATGACGTATTAACAAATGTTTTCGTTTATGTTTAGCAGTGTATTTTTTTTTTTTTATTATATTACCATACAAAGTACGTAAAAAGTGGTGACTGTATTATCATGCGCACTGAGTAAAAATATACTAATTGCGAGCGGTAACTGTTTTGCTGACGTGATTGAAGCGAATTGGTAAAAAAATGTACACTTTTTTCTGATAACCTGATTTCATAATATAATCATCTGATTAAACAGCACAATTTATCATTTAAAACTTTCAAATTGAATTGACAAATACGAATTGAATTCTGACCAACCTATTCACTGATTACGGTAGTCAAAAAAAATGTTTTCAAAAAAACGTAAGATAAAAGTTTATAATTTTAATATTTGAAATGGCAGGCCATTTTGAAACTGTTGAACTTATTTGGTTGTATAACAATTTACCTATTCTGCGTAATGTGTTCGCGCGCATCTAGTGTTGACAATTTTGTTTGGATTTTTTTAAAATCATCTTTTATCATTTTGATGAAATTTTACTCAAATGTATCCGTTAAGTAACCAAACGAATAATTTCTAAAAAAAGTTAGCATTTTGCTAACATTTTGGTCATATATAAAGATTAATACCTTACTTTTTATATTTTCCGGGCGAAAAACCTTTAAGAATATTATCGTCCAAAAGATTAACACCTCAAGACAGTTGTAGAACAAAATTTTAAATAGAAATTTATGGTTCAGACTTAGCCAAAAACGATGTCGAAATTTACTTTGATCCACTCATAATTTTTCTTTTATTTAAAATTTCCTGTATTAAATTGAGTTGTAAAATCTTTATGAACAATTTTTTTAGCAAACCTTCAACCTATTTTGTTATTTCACAAAATTCTGATAGCTTCAGGATTTTTGTGAGAAACAGCAATAGCCTACCGTTTTGTTTGTTAACTTGAATTTCGTTTATATAATTTTATTGATCTATACAGTATATTTCAATTTTATTTTCGTGATAAAACCGAACAAGCCCCAAAGCAAAATTGTCAAACCGTTTGTTCTGCAAACTTAAACGAGTGCACGGACATATTTTTTCAATAACATGTTTTTGTACGTAAGCTGACAATATTTTCACTAAATGTTAGGGCATACTTTATTTCAAATTTACAAACCATCGTGTAATTAACTTTATAAAACTTAAAACTAAACTATTGTAATTAGAATCCGAACAAACTGTTTTAACAAATAGTCGAAAATATTATGAACGTGTAAATAATGATCGTTTTTTATAGTTAACGTCACGTTAAAGAAAATATACGGCTGCGTGATAAGTTATAAACATAGCTAAACGAAGGTCGAGAGATTAATCTAATAAAACGTTTATCTTATTTTGAATATTCTAATCTAATGAGTAGGTTCACCCATAGATAAACTATTATTTATATAGAAGTATTCTACGATTGAGGGAAAACCAAACAACTAAGGTGTCGGGGTTAAATTATAGTCGCCCGTTCTGACAATGAAGGTGTGAACTTTCAGAGAAAAGAAGGCAAGGAGGCATGCTCCCCCCGTGCCTCTCGCTGGTCTCTAATGACCCCCTGTAGTCAGACCAAAACATCCAGAGATTTACTCCCATACATACAGCCGGAGGTTCACATTATTATTTATAAGCCTGAAACCCGAGCATTCACACGCTTTTTACAGTCAGAGTCGAATGTTTTGGTCAACAGTAAAATACAAAAACACAATCTAACGTCACACTTTATGGTTCTGTTTCTGGTGGCTTCATTCATAAATTTGAATGTTAATGGCGTTCATTGTAACTGTTTGTCAAGTGTAATTACTTTAGTAAGTAGTAATGTATTCCTTAATCATATTTAATTGTTTATGGAATTTCCATTAGAGAATGAGCTATTGAAGCTGTCACCATGGCAAGAAGTAAACGCGGAACCATGAAATTTGGGCCATCCTAACCTTTAAGTGTGTTTTAAGAGGTAGTTAAAAAAATTATTTTTATATATGAATTTCAAATTTTACTTTATTCATAATTTAACACTACAATGGTGGTCAGATTTCCCATCAGTGCAATAATATTTTTAAAAATATTTTTAATGGACATCAATTTGAAATTACCGAAGAGATTTTGCATTGAAACGAATTAACCCAAAGTTTTTTTGTGAATACTGTTTTACGCCTGGTATGGTTAATGTTGTGGTGCGGTGAAATTGAATTGAGAACAATGGAAGGAAACAGTGTAGAATTCTTGAAACAGCTGCTTATGGCAGTGAGTGAAAAAATATGTACTTGTATTATAAAATCAAGCGACTTGACCATAGATAAATCACTTAGTTCGAATACTGAAAGGCGAAAATGGAATAAATATTAAATAAAATAATATCATAATAACAAGTTTAAAATGTTAATATGAATAAAGTAAATGAGATATAATTTTCATAAATTTTGAAATGGCAATTGCACATTGTGAATAGGATTTGTATCGTTTTTAGAAAATTCTTAAAAATGGACGAAAGTTCCAAAAAAGGCTGAATTAAAATTTAAGTGATGAAGGCAATTGTTCAAGAGACGGACTTAATGACCAGATTGCAAAAAAATGTAGGTATCAGTGTTTCTTAAATATGTACAAATTATCAAGAAAGGCAAAGGACTGACAGATGGATTGAATAAAATTTTAGAAGGAAACAGCGGTTCAACAGAATGCATAGTTCTACGCACCAATTTTTTTTAATGCAAAACGTATTTTCATATTAAAATGTTTGTTTATGTAATATTGTATCTTTACATTTTGGAAATTAGCTTCTATCATACAAGCGAGATAGCTACGTGATACTATTATTTAAGTTAGCATCGTTGTTTAGGTGTTTGTTTGATTTAATTTATTACTGTCTCAATATATGCTGTTGTGTTAAAAAAATTATGATATTAAGATTTCAATGAATATCTCCTTTTTTAGTACCACTAAGTCCAAAATAGTGGTATTCACATGGATGTCTAACCATGTCTTTTTGTCAAAATGTGTTTTTTAAGTAAAAACACCTAATACCTAATGTTCCTGATTTATTTTCCCTAAGGACCAAAACAAAATTAAAAGGAATAATTTACTTTGGAAGCTTATAAAAAAGTCGAAAATC
The DNA here is from genome assembly GCA_022606455.1 of Callitettix versicolor. NCBI lineage: Eukaryota > Metazoa > Arthropoda > Insecta > Hemiptera > Cercopidae > Callitettix > Callitettix versicolor. The sequence goes on from CM040189.1 coordinate 98,933,912, forward strand.
TGCCTACATTCTCAAAATTGGTTTATCATATTTCGACAAAATATTGTCGTTAATGAAGATTCGTAACTCAAGTTAGTGAGTCAAATTTAAAATAATATAGGCTTACGGTAGATCAGCAGAACAAAAACAAATCCTTCCACTTTTTTCGATTTACAGAACCATACAAATGAAAAATTTAACAATTTAAACTGACTGAAGATTTGCTGTCAAAACAGGATTTTGGAATTACCAATTATGTAAGAAAGAACAAAGTTGAAAGTGGTATTTAGGAAAATAAATAAAGGATAAGATGAGAAGGAAAAGGATGGATGTTGTGGTTGTTTGTTACTCTCAAGTAGAAATTAGGGCAAGCCCAATCATGTAAAATAGGTTTTATCTTAAGGAGGGCAAAATCTCATGGATTAAAAACTAGTAACATATGGCATCATTACTGAAAATTCAAGACTCATATTCGATCAGCGCCACTCACCCACTGAGGTAATCTCAAAGGAGCTGGGTGTTTAAGAAGACTTTCTGATACTGTTTAAGTATTCTCTATAAATCCAGAAATGAGAGTCACAGTTAGTGACGATGGATGGAAAACGAATTGCAGGCAAGCGCGTGGATTTCGAATTAATCATTGTATGAACGTACATTCTCTCACAAAAGTTTCATAAAATCTCTTGGGTATCTCCTGTACGACTCTTTTACCAACAGTAAAAATTCAAGAAGGTAGCTGTTTATTGTCTACAACAAGTTTATAAAGAAGTTGTGGATTACTTTGATACACAACAAATTGGAAGTAGACAGTGGCATGGGGAAGTTTACAGTTGAGAAATAGATCATAAGTCGCAGAAGAGTCAGGGACAGACATTGACGCTATGTCTCGAAGACTGAAGGAAGGCTTTTAAGGAAACGATTGGATAAAAAGATCTTAGGTTGAAAAAATGATACATGATACAGATTTTTCTTTGACGACTCTTGATTCTCTTCATTGACAATCGGTCGTTAGACTACTTCTCTGCAAATGCTTTTATGCCCTTTTCGAGATTATATTATATTAGAGACTAGAGGAAGGGATAGTACAACCCCAAGCACTTTGATCGACTGACCTATTGTGCAACTAAACCTCTTAAAAAAATACCTAGTTCAGCAGATTGGTACCCTTAATAAGTTCCAGCAACCCACTGACTAGCTCATTCAGCTGAAGATCCCTAGGGTTTTGGAAAAAAACCCTGGACTCCTACTAGCAAGAGCCTCACAATCATGAATTATGTGACCTGCAGTTTCTTCTTCCTTCCTGCACAACCTACACACGGTTTCTCTATGGTACATACCTATCCTGTCCATGTGCACTCTCTGACCACAGTGCCCTGTAATGAGCCCCGTGATCCTTCTGAGTTGTGCTCTGCCGCAGGACATCTGCTGCCCCTTTGAGTCGCTTTGAGTGTATCCCTTTTCGAAATACACCTTCAAAGGAATTCCAGTTGAAGGTAGTGAAGGATTCGGCTAGTTTTTAGAGAAAGGACAATGTAAAACAGAGAATGAAATTTATTGAAATATTTCACCAGTGACAAGACCTTGCAACTCCACCAAGACTTGAAACCAAGACTTGAAAGATATAGACTATGCATTTATAATATTATATTTGAGTAAAAGTTGTGAATGTTTACGTGGTATATTGAGAAGTAAGGTCTTATACTGAACTTTAGAGGAACTAACATTGAGACAGAAGGTCAACACGCGTACAACGCACGAGTGCAACATTAAAGCGGTTTTTTGTCATATTTTAAAACTTGAAAACATAAATAACGCATTCATTAATCAAAACTGCGTCTCTGGATCGGGTAAACCTCATTAAATAACCATAATTTATGGTGTTTGGTCGCAGTGCAATTGTAGACCATTGCAACAATATGTCGCTGTCCCGTAATACAGAATGTCTTCGCTCGTGATATCATAGGCGAAGATTTATGATTTCTTTTGTCATAATACTGTTAGTAAATCAGCAGAGATAAGCAGGACGTTGACGCTGCAGGAGGCCGGAGTCCTCACACGCAATCAGGAGTCTTTGTTGCCAGTGCTCCATGTCGGATAATTATTTCGATGACTCCGCCACGCGGGGGGCTCACGCACACATAAATACACCTTCTGTTGTGACAATTTGTTAACTCGTTTATTTATGCGCAGGCGCGTATCTTGCGCTTTACGTTTTCTCGTTTTGTCATTATTACCTTCCCGTATTTACTTTTCCAATTAGATTGCCTCTGGCCGCCGGTTATTCTGTAATTATATTTTGTTGGTAGGAATTTACGACTGGTATCCTTGGTATCCCGGGTTTCGAGATGAAAGATAGACATAATATTATGATAATTTTTGTACAAATTTAACCACATGTTGTTTTATTGTAACAGTAACACAGGAAGGGACGGCGGCAGAATTATTTACGGATTTCAAAAGTTTCTGAAGGAATAACAACTAATGACCTGCACGGCTTAAATCCGTTTAGGTCAACTTATCTGTACAAAATATATGCCTAAGTAGCGCGCACACACACACACACACACACACACACACACACACACACACACACACACACACACACACACACATATACATAAGCGCACACACACACACACACACACACACACACACACACACACACACACACACACACATACACACACACACACATACACATACACACACACACACACACACACACACACACACACACACACACACACACACACACACACACACACACACACACACACACACACACACACACACACACACACACACACACACACACACACACACACACACACACACACACACACACACACACACACACACACACACACACACACACACACACACACACACACACACACACACACACACACACACACACACACACACACACACACACACACACACACACACACACACACACACACACACACACACACACACACACACACACACACACACACACACACACACACACACACACACAATACACACGCGCAAGCACACACACACACACACACACACACACACATACACACACACACACACACACACACACACACACACACACACACACACACACACACACACACACACACACACACACACACACACACACACACACACACACACACACACGCGCGCGCGCAAACACACACACACACACACACGCACACATAACATACATACACACACACACACACACACACACACACACACACACACACACACACACACACACACACACACACACACACACACACACACACACACACACACACACACACACACACACACACACACACACACACACACACACACACACACACACACACACACACACACACACACACACACACACACACACACACACACACACACACACACAATTAAACCAAATGCGTGCATTGTATGCAGATGTATGTATTGTAAAATAATCACGGACGCAGCTGTTTCGTCGGCCACTTGAAAGCGGATTTTTCAAAAAAGTAACAATATCATTATATTCGAATATTAACAACGTTAAAATATTCATAAATTGACAATAAATTTTCTTTCTCTGACGAAAGAGAACCTATCTGCTGATTAGGTTTAATTTCATTGTAATTTAGAAATCTAAAATGATAATTTAAGCGGATTTTAACGCAGTTTATGACGTGAGATTTTATTTTTAAAGGTGAGACTGATTTCTACGATTGTAACTCTTTAAATCTAATAATAATTTTAAAAAAACCTCTTTGTAAAAATCACGATGAGTTTGTTCATTTCATGGTCCTAGTCTTATCACTAGAAGTTGCTCCAACAGCCCGTTTTATAATAAAAATTTGATACGAATAAAACTGCAATAGCTTTAGTACATTTAATGTTGTTACTTCCTTTACAATTAACGAGCATCTTAGTGTGTTTTATTATTCAACCGTTTTGCTGCCATCATGGTAAGACCCATACCCTAGATTTTAAAATGAGCACCGATCCTGTTACAGCACTTAAGCGTTAGCAGTTTTTGCTTAATTTTATTAAAACTTGGAACAGAAATCGTTTTTGGTAATACTGAAGCATGTATCAGTTTTTTACCATGAAAATTCGTTCAACAATTCAAAACGGCTGTCATTCCAAACATTAAAAGTCATAACTTTTCGTCGTAAACGTTTCTGAAAATCCAAAACCATCTTAGTCACCAATAAATCTGAGAAATTTTAAATTTTCCAAATACGTTTAATTTAAATTGCTAATTTATTCAGATTTCAATGCTGATAATTACGGAAAGATCAGTTTTTACAAGAAAGAATATGATAAAAAAGATTGTTGGAAATCATTTATCCAGCAAAGCATATGCGTGAAGAGATTTTTTAGTAAATTTCCATTATCGGAAATCAAAGAGCTAGCTTGGTAAAACCCAAACCCAGACTAGAAATGAGCGCCGATCCTAGCCTCTAGATCACTTTTTGAGGGGTGATTAAAATTTACGTGAATACGTACTTTTTAGCACGCTCTCGTTCGGAGTTTTAGTACTATTTGATTTAGACTTGGAACGAAAATCGAACAAGTCGTTAACCAGCAAAGTTCGTTCAACAGTTTCAAAATGGCGACTATTTCAAATCTTTCTAAATTCAAAACTTTTTTGTCATAAATGTTTTTTTTTGATTTCGCCATCGTAATCAGTGTTAAAACAGCATAAATTAGCATTTAAAATTTTCAAAATTTAATTTCTTAAAAGTCAGGGCTCATTTTTGTACTTTCAATGTAATATAAAAGATTAAAATGCTTAATATAATAATATATATGTATGTATAAAACTGCACACATACACACACATACGCACAATACAGACACACGCGCGCGCGCGCACACACACACACACACACACACACACACACACACACACACACACACACACACACACACACACACACACACACACACACACACACACACACACACACACACACACACACACACACACACACACACACACACACACACACACACATACATACACACATAATACACACATTGCTTGCACTGAACTAACAACCTTCTTATACATTTGTATAAGAAGCTGTATTTATGTATGTATTATATATATTAATATATATATATATATATATATATATATATATATATTTCGTTATAACGAAATCAGAATTTTAAAGACAACCTTTTGTAAATCTGCTTCAATCACGTCTGTGAGGCAGCTGAGAGCCGCGATTGTTCAACATTATTGCACGGCTTAAGTAAATTTTGCGTATAATTTAACCAGGGCGTATAAATTTTAAAGTGAAACGCTTATCATCGTCAAATCCTGTCTTTGCTATTTTCTTTTAACGAAAAATAAATTGAAAGTGGATTCCGGACCGATTATTAAGAAAGTTGAGTGACAGCGGGTCGGCGGTGCCTGTGGGGCGGGGGGGGGAGCAGCGAAGCCGTTCATATTTTATCGTAAACTTTCCTTAGGCCGATAAGTAACAAACTGTTAAGGAAAAACACTTTTAAATTAAAACACGTATCAGGGAAGGCGGAAAAAAAGTTGAAGCAATTTTTTGTAGATTTGCTGTAGAAGGAGTCATTACGGGTGAACATCTGGGCCGGCGTTGTGCCGCGCCACGCCCACGTAATACGTCTTGCGATATTGTAAAAACTAATATTTCTCTTAGCGGCATCGCGTGTCTGGCCAGCTTTATTCGCCGATATTTTATGCCACTCGCTTACTTTTCTAAACTCTCTGGGGGCCCCCACCTGCTTCCCAGCTCCTGTATCCTTGTATTTGCATACACTACAATTATCTCCCGTCCCATCTTCACTATCTCGGACAGTTATGACTGCGAGGATGCATAACTTTGCCCCTATAATTTCAATACACCCAGTCGCTTGTTCATTAATAATTCTATTAGGTTCTGTGTTCGCCAAACAAAAACAAAGAAGTAACGTCTCCATCAGAAGTGTACGGAAACAGAAGGCTATATTTAGACAAGCAGATGCGATCCGTAAATACAAACCTAACCTAGCATTACAATAGGCCTACTCCAAATATAGGCACTAGGTTGCAATCCTCACATTCAATTTATTATTTCTAATGGTGTGTTTACATTGCGATAGGCCTACTATTCTGTAGGATTTATTTGTATGAGGTACTAGTCAAATTGACAAATCACTGTATATCACAAATCCTCACACAAATTGTATGAGCTCCAAGATCATCTCGCACATTTTGTATGAGCAAAAAATTGCATATTTTTTCACTTGTACGTGTTTATTTTCACGTGTTTTTAGGTTATGGCAGTTTTTGTTATTAGATTTAATTAACTGTTTACTCAGGCGACAGGTTTTAATGTGCTGGAAAATCCAGTTATATTCAATAGGTTAGTTTGTTTTATTTTTGTTTTGTTGATTTACTATTTTTTGGGACAGTTTTTAAATCCTAGCCATCTTCTAGTGAGTTCATTAGGCCAACATGATATAGGCCTATGCACCATGAGTTTTCTTTTTCTTAAAAATCCTCGTTCTTTTTTTTAGATTTTATTTACATCACTGCACACGCTGATAGATGTAAAAACTCCTCATTACTACACATGGTTTTATTGTACAAATTTAGAATATTTGCACTTAAAAGTACTACCAACAAAAAATTACCATGGGAAAATGGAATAATTTGTATAAGTCTAAATGCATGGTATACTTTTACAAACTGTTTGACATATTGTATCCTCATACAAATTCTGTTTGATCATACATGGTATTTCATACAAATCCTCCAATGTTAACTCACCATAATAGATTCTGGGATTATCTTCAGTTAACGAACAAAATGTATGGATTATTTACAAGACATACAGAGCAAAAATACAAATTATTAACGGATTTATTGAAAAACGAACTATTGAAGCTGCTGTTGTGGAAGGATCCTGAACCAGGAGTTTGAAATGAGCTAAATTCTGACCATTACACCACTTTTTGATGTGCCTTTAACATGTGTGTGTGTGTGTGTGTGTGTGTGTGTGTGTGTGCGCGCGCGCGCGCGCGCGCGCGAGTGTCGGAATTTTGATCGGTTGAGCCACGGTTTTTGCTAAGGCCGGGCGGCCATGAAATACGGAGCGGAACTGAGCTGAGCTGATCCGAGCGAAGATGAAGATGAACGGCAACCGGAAGTGGATTTCAGTCAGTTTAAAGAACGCGTTTTTATCTTTTAAGTCAAAGTATTTAGGCCTACTGTAACGAATTACAGGAAACTACCATGTTTAAAAACCGTTACCTAGACAACGGAATTTAGGCAACTAGAAATAATACTTTTGGAGGCGTGGTCAGCTTGGTGAGGGGGAAGCGGAGTCAGCTTTCAAAACCGAAGCCACTTGTAACGGAGCCAGCGACGCCGTTGACTCTCCTCAGCTCCGTTACGCTTTACATTAAAAACAATAGGTTAGATTGTGAATATGTATTCCGCTTCACATTTGGTGGCCATCAGGCCTAAGAGTTGGACAAGTTTTTTGGCCTAATGCAGGGAATCCGTCAAACGGTTTCAAAATAGCAGCCATTTCATATTTTAATATTTTTTGAAATTCTGATTTTACAGTTATAGTCAGCGTTAAAATCTGCCCGAATCAGAACTTTGAATTTTCAAATTCCTGAATATATGAAAAATTAACCTGACGGCGGTTAGGGTTCATTTCTGTACTATGTGGAGTAAAATGGTCTGCCTTCCCTAGCTTCGTCAATTCAACTTTTGTTGACGCGTTTCGGAGAACCTCCATCTTCAAAAACTATATCTATACTCTACATTATACTCAACGTAGTGACAATAATCCTAGCAGAAAGAAGAAGAATATAAAAAGAATTTCGTTTCTGTATATTCAATGAAATTTGAATTACAAAATGCCAATTGATGCCTATCGAGTCAAACGTGGCATAAAAATCGATTTTATATAACCAGAATAGCTTAGACAAGGTCGTATACTAACGAAATCCTTTTAACAATTTCAAAATAGTTATTTTACATTTTGTTTGGAATCGTAACTTTTTATATACCTCTTTTGAAATTATGGCTCGATTATTGTAACCAGTGTTGAGATCGATATGTAATTAACATTTTAAAATTTACAGTTCTATTGAAAATACGGGAAAACGTTTAATGGATTTTTCATGATTCTTTTTAATATTACTTCTGGGAATTCGTGTCCGTTACGTCACCAAGACAAATGAGTACTACAATTGTTCACAATTTTTAAAGACTCAATAAACGAGAAGAGCATTTTCGAATAACAGTTTAAACAACAATGAACCGTGTTTTATAGCCACATTGTTCAGGTTACGAGTGTAGGTCTACTTACTACCTTATCTAAAAACGACCTTACCGTTTATATACATCTCACGTATCCACTATTCAAAAAGTATTAAAAAGTAATTACGTTGGCCAACAGGAACACAATCACAAGGGCGTATTCTTCAAAATGTCAGTAGCTACACTTCCAACGATCTATTACCATCTTGCCTTATCGTTAACATGTACAGGTTACCAGTAAATATAAAGTTATTTCTGTGCTTATTACTGCTAGCGGTTTCGTCAGTGATACTAGTGCTTTATACACAACCGGTCGCTATCAGTTCCTTAATGTGTGAAAACAGTACAGCGATACGACTTTCACTTGAAAAAATGAGACTAATTCTAGACGCACCGGTCCCAACACTGGACGTAACCGTTCCACCCTGGGAACAGGAATTGGATTTCACTAACTTCGACAACGAATCCGGAACGGCCGACGGTCACTACATCGTTCCGAACTACGTGCATTTCATCAAGTTCGGACAGAGCGAGTTCAGTTTCCCGCAGGCGGTGTGCGTTTTGGCAGCGTTGAAACATCAAAAACCCGAGAAACTCTTCATACACACCGATATGGCCGAGTTCAGCGGTAAATATTGGAACGTGCTGATCAACACGCCCGGCTTCAAAGACGTTCTAGTCTTGGAAGAAAAGGAAATGCCTACTACGATTTTCAACCAGACGTTGCGCCGAAGCTGGTCCACGTACCACGGCGGCGACGTGGCTCGCCTACAAGTGCTGCTGAAGTACGGCGGAATATATCTGGACAACGATTCTTACATTGTGCGCAGCTTAGACGATTACAGACGCTACGAGTTCTCGATAGGCTGGAAGACCGGCAATTTGATGGGCAACCAAGTGATCGTGTGCCACAGAAACGCGAGGTTCTTAAAACTTTGGTACGAATCGTATCGGAACAATTACAACCGCGATTCGTTTTATTACAACGCGGGTACGTACCCGACGGTATCTATCCTTAGGAAGATGCCCTACCTTGTGCACAGAGTGCAGGAACTGTTCGGCAACTATGACGTCAAGAGAAGAGCCTACCAGACTGAATTCAAAGAGTACAAGAACTATTACGCCTTGCATTTGATGTCTAACCGTCAAAACAAGTTACAGAATATTTCCAAACAAGCGACATTTCCTGTGAACTTTGACGAAAACAATGTACTGAAATATCCAATCGGTTTTAGAACAATGTGCCTGAATGTGTATCCGTACCCTCAGAAAATCTTGCGTAGATTTAAAATGTAAATATATAAAGTGTTTCTATAAAAATTCACGGGTTTTAATTTTTTCCTTAGCTTGAATAAACAGCGATTTTGTGCGTTAGTGTTAGGCCTACAATTAATTAATTTTAGCCGATTGAAGGGTATAGAGTACAGTTAAATAACATTTACCAAGGCTAATCCAGTATGCAGTAGTCCGAATAATTTTAAATACTTGGTAACGTTATACGGATAATTGAATACCCTATATCTAGTGAACGTTTAGTACTACAGCCAATACACTAGTGTACTAAGAAAACAATATTCTGATAACTGAATACATATTTATAGTTATCCACATAATTAAATACCTAATTAAAATTATCCAGATAATTTATTACATAATTTAAGTTATAAGGACAATTGAATATCTAATACAAATATAATAAAACATTTTTTGGATTATTAATTCAATACATAATTAAAATTATCTGAAAATTTGAAACCACAATAAAAATTATACATACGATTGAATAACTAATTAAAATTATCCGCATAGTTGAGTGAATAGTGAAATGAAAAATGTATCCGGATAGAAAAAAATACATCAGGGTAAAAGCATTTGGACAAAGAAAAGCACGAATAAAATGTATCAGGTTAGATAAATATGCCAAGTAAAACTCATTTGGACAAGTGAACATGAGTAAAAAGTATCCGGATAGAGAAATATACCAAACCATTCGGATAAATGAATGTACTAGTAAAATTTATCCGGATGTGTAAATATAGCATTTGGATAATGGAACATAACAAATAAACATTATGCGGATAGATAAATATACCAAGTAGGCCTACTGCGGGTCTGGGTCTTACCATGATGCTTATTGTCTGATGGAAATTCGCTGCGTTATTATTATTCAGAAAATATTCGTTTTTTTTAACTTCAACCTGATTCTAACACACCGAAAAAGTGAAAAATTTAACTATAAAAGTATACATAGAAACATCATATATTAAATTAATAAATTATGCCATTATATTAACTCTAAAGGGTTTCTATGGTTGTGGGTAACTTATTTTGAGAACTTATGGGCTTCTACATTGACTTGATTTTGCAGTCTTCATTTATGCAGTGTAGCAAATGTTTTGATTGTATATTTCACAAAATTAAATTAAATTCGACATGTTAGTCATTATTACGTTGGTACCACTGGAGCTAGTAATTGCTCGATTGATCATATACTATGCTCGCTGATTTATCAAACTGTTATAATTTTTCCGTACATCCTCATACGTCCAAATAGGTTTAATGACAAAATGTTATTATTTTTTGTAAAGATCTTTCAACAAAAATGTATACAATTTATTTAGATTATTTTTTATTATTGTTGTTGATAAAATTTATTCAAAAAGATTTTGTTGCTGTTTTCTCACAATCTGCCAATACAATTAACAAAATTTTAACTCCGTTTTACTGCTTTTTTTTGCTAGTATGGATTTTTCCAAGTTAAACGTTTATCCAAGTGCATTTTCAAATATTTTACAGGGTTAAGTTGCGGTACATTTACTAGCCGCCTCGGTGGCCTAGTTGATAGCGTAGTAGGCTTTCACCCCGAGGACCCGGGTTCGATTCCCGGCCAGGGTTTGGCATTTTCATACGCTATAAATCATCCCATCGTCTGCATTAGCCCAAGTGTGCACAATAGTCAGATGTTAAACACAAAAAAAAATTGCGGTACATTTTGATTAGTTATGGAAACTGTTTGGTCAGGATAAACATGTCTCAATGCAAATATTACGTGGGTTGCTTTCGACTGATTGATTGCAATCTTCCAATCTTACATTTATTGTGTTATTCGATTAAGGGAGGTTATGTGTTGATTCTGATATAACATTGCACAGACGCAATTGCTGTACAGTCGGCAAATGTAGCTACAGTAGTTTTAACATTAATTGTGTTAGGAATTAAAAATTCTAAATTTAATTATTAATGGTAAAGAGGTCACGGCCAAAGAATGAACACTGCTGACTAAGGCGCAGAAAAACTACGAAGCTGCTGACTGTCGCAATAAACAAGGTATGTAGAACAGCTGTTTAGATAAAAGCTTGGGGAAGAAGTAGTCGATTCCGATGGGACCGGAAGGTCAGTCGATTCTCGGGGAAACTGAAAGGACAACTAACATCAGGAAGAGGACATTCAAACCAAGGGTGCTGGGGAATCACTAATAGGCAGTTTAAATAACTAGACAGTTATTGAAAACACTTATTCTCTTTTTCTGTTTTTGGTTTAAACAAATTGGAACACGGATTTCCAGAGAGGATCTTGGAACGTATTTCAGGGGAAACATTTTGATACGGTATTACAATAGTTTTCATTTTTGTGGTTGTTATCACTTGTAATTGAAGCCGTAACAATATAAAAATAATGTAATATAATCAAATGTACTTAAATTAGAAGGCTTGTTAAAACACCGATAGTTGATTCTTTAGAGGATCCGAGTTAGGAGAGATCCCAAATTCCAAACGGTTGGAATATCAGTAGTAAATATAAGCTGGTCCAAGAACATTTCCTTGAGGAAAGTATTGAAACTTAAATATTTCATTATTGCAACATGGCCACCGGACCACACACTTAAATAATTAGGATTACGTCCTACTTTCCCGTCTAGTGGCCTATTTGCTCACCTCGTAAAGACTGCCGCGGTTTCGAAACCTTACTGTTTTATCTTCAGGCCGTAACAAAAAGGGTACAATCTCTCTGTCGACGTCACAAAGTTAAACAAAACATTGAAAACACACGTCACAAACATTAAACACAATTACACGATAAAATTTTCTTTGGCCAAACGATACGTGTAACTCTAATGTCGTTACATTCCGGGCTGTGACGACCTCGACAGAAGGATTTGACATTTTGTGTTACGACCTAAAGATGAAACATTAAGTGGTAGCCTATACGGGGTGAGTAAATAGACCACTAGACGGGAAAATAGGTCATGATCATAATTATTTAAATACTTCGTTTAGCATTCAGTTTAGAACATTCAACAGTCTTGAACAATTAATTTTTTCTAGGCGCCAGCCGGTTAAAAACTTAATTCCCAGCTGTAGCTGAAATGTCATCAACGCGCAAATTGTTTTTACCAACCGACCGAAACGAAAAAAACGCCGAAGCCACATTTTTATTATTAAAAGTAAGTCGAGTCACGCGTACCCATAATAACCGTAGTTTATTGTCCGTCCGCTGGTCCGATAAGTAATTAATTTGAAACCGAGATTGAAAACGCATAAGGAGGTGTGAACTCCACTCCTACTCTAAGGAGCCGCCGCATGAATTATAGGCTGGCCAAGCAATTATCCTCTCCATGCATCAAGTTTACACCTGAGTAATGATTTCCACACTGAATGCTTTTAAAACAAAATCTCGGCTTTGTATCTACGGCTTTAGCGCTGCGTGAGTTATGCCGGGAACCGTCTATAAATTACATTTCCTTTGAACGTATTAGTTGTAATTATGGACTCGAGAGCGCGGCGCAGCCCTTCTCACTTTCCTACGGGAGCAGTCGCTTAATTAACCTAACCTTTTATACATCATCATTCGTTCTTTGTTTCTGATGCCGTTGCGTCATTTAGCGGGGCCATTCATCACGCGCGGCCTAATTGTGTCAGTGGTTTTATTTTATTGCGGTTGTTTGTTTAGCCGTATTCACAAAGGGCTTGTGCGTTTTTTTTGTAGATAAAGTTACCACTAGCGTATAAACGGTATGTCGATTTTTTTACAGTTTTGTTTAACGTCTTTGTTCGAACAAAGTCATTATTATTTCTCTCATTGAAAAAGATGTTTGAATATCCGAAAATTCGTTGAAATAAGAAAATGAATAGGCCAATAATTAAATATATAAACGGAGACTCGGTGGACGATGTGCCTAAAGCACCGGCTAGTCTGCTGCGACTGTGAACTGCGCACCTTAAGGTTCTTAGTTCTAGCCGTAGTTACTCCCGTTGCTTTTCCCTTACCGTTAACGCTGATCCCTCGTCCTCATTAGTCTAACTGAATAAAATATGGACGTTAAGCAAAAATTAATTAATTAATTAACAGTAAGTACCTACATGCATAGTATTTTTTAAGTATTTTACAATAGCCTACAAATTTGAACATTTTAATACACAATGTGCTTCGTTCAGGCAACAACCAACATTCAAACAGAACTTAATGGTTCGAAATTTTCAATTTTCTTGTCTGTAGCATCCAAACTAGAATTTTTGTAGCGTTAGCAACACACTATTTAGGTACCTGAGGGCTGCATTTGAGCCAAATTTAATTAAAACTGTTATAACTGCCCCGATAATCATGAATAAAATTCTCGAGTTATGTGTTCACATATTACAATTTATCGTCTGTTTGATTCGTTAATGTACAGGGTGACTTAAATTATTAATTAGCCTATAGTATTTTTTTGAATCAGGATGATGGGTTAACTTAACTAACAGTAGATATATTTAATACGTACCAAGTTTGTCACTAGCTTTAAACTATGTTGATCTAGAAAAATAATAGGCCTTGGTTAGATTTAGAAATAAAATTTATAAAAGATGATTCAAAAACATTACACAAAACTTTCTAATATTCACATTATTTCCCCCAACAATCCGCTTCGGAAGATACCGACAAAAAACCGGAACTTGGCCTAAATATTCAAAATCGGTTCACCAGATTCAGCTAAAACTTTAGGCACATATGGATAATTATAACTTAAGCCAGTGCATTAAATTTGAAATAATAAACAATTTTATTTTTCAATCAGGATTTTTTTTGTATTTACTCCGTAGCCGTAAATTTATTTCACAAAACTGAATTTAATCATAAATAGTTCATATAGACCGAAATTTGATCGAAACCTGATGAACCGATATTGAGAAAAACACGGATTTTTTAAAACTTTTGATAGCTCCCTAATCTTATGATTTTTTTTGTAGATAAAACGAACAAAACATTGTGTTTTGATACTTGAGCAAGATTTTATACGAGTCGGTATAACCGATTTTTATAAATTTATATTTTTAACAGTGTTTTACAGCTAAAAAAAATCGATCAATTAGTTTGGAGTCAGAGACAGATAGGCAAACAGACAGATAGAGAGGGGAGGGAGAGAGGGAGAGAGAGAGAGAGAGAGAGAGAGAGAGAGAGAGAGAGAGATCCAAGTAGTTTATAGATCCATCAGAATCTCAAGCTCGTTTTAAACTTATCTATTGGCGAATTAGTGAGTAAGACCAACAACCTCTATTGCTAGCAGTAAAACGCAACATTTAAACAAGAAAAATAAATTCTAATTGAATACCACAAACTAAATTACTTTTATGAATGAAACACCATATAAACAAACACCTTGCCAACTGTTTGTGTAATTTGAAGGAAACAGGACGGGTCAATAAAAGGATCGATTTCCATATCTGGTTCCCAACTATCCTGTACCATCGAGATACCCAGGTTAACATCCGGCCAACAGGGCAGTTTGTAGTCATTCATTACCTTGGCTTTAAATTAGTAACTTTATAGGTTATAAATCTTCGCATTTCCTGCTTCTGCTCGAAACCTGAAACCTGAAACCCAGAGGGCAGAAATGTGCACGCCATGATGACGCTCCTGAGATTTGACGTTATCAATGAAAATCACATAATTACTGCACTCACACGTGAAGAGGCTTATATTTAAAACATCAGTCTTCTATGTACTTAGGCCTACTAATCAGCTGTAAACGTAATTTTGGACATAAAATAATAAATATCATTTTGATCTCTCTCTCTCTCTCTCTCTCTCTCTCTCTCTCTCTCTCTCTCTCTCTCTCTCTCTCTCTCTCTCTCTCTTGTTTGAAATTGACCATTTTTTTTTTAGCTGTCAAACAACTGTCAAAAATCTAAATTTATAAAAATCGGTTATAAAATTTTGCTCAAGTATCAAAACACAATGTTTAGTTCGTTTTATCTACAAATAAATCATCAGATTATGGAGCTATCAAAAGTTAAACAATCGGTTTTCTTTCAATATCGGTTCGTCAGGTTTTGCTCAAATTTCGGTCTGTATGACCTATTTATGATTTAAGTCAGTAGAGAATTTGAAATTAAATAAATTTACGGATTGGAAGTAAATAAAAAAAACTGAAAAATAAAATTTACTATTAAAACTTAATTATCAACTACAGAACGATGTATAAACATTTTTCTTTTTCAAAATCATAATTTTTGATAAAAACAATCGATTCGACAATGTCTGACAGTTATTTTCTTTAAAATATCAGTCAGTAGTGTATTGAAATTTTTTAAATACAATTTTTAAAAAATTGGTTTATTCTTATATGATAATTAGTGTTTGAGACAGGATCCCGTCATTGAATGTAAACGGACTAGAAGTATAGCCGCCATTATGAAAAGCGTGCTCGATATCAGACGCTAAAGTCCACGTAATTGGACTATCTGCCGTTACGAACGTTGAAAGCTGCAAGGACAGGAGGTGGAGACGTTTGAGAAAATAGACAGTACTATTGTAGTTAAAAACTTTGCTGCAAGAGGTCGCCAGTATCGAGCGCTCACAAAGCTCTCATAAGGGTTATCATTATAGTATGTTTTATATTCAATGATCCCGTTCATGGAGACACGACGAATCAAGAAAATCGAATAATCTTACTTTTCAGAAAATATACAACAGCTTATGGTAGGTAAAATCAAAGACCAAGGGATAAATTCGCGCACATGACAGTCTGTCGGTAATGCATCTTCTACACGTAAACGAAATAACAGATTACTGTAAAATTTTACGAAAATTGTGTTTGTAGCGGAACGAACCGAGGAAAAATACAGAGATTAAAGGGAAAATATAGAGATTAATGGAAAAAATATAGAGCTTAATAGAAAAAATATGATATCATCGGAAAAAATATAGATATTTACGGAAAAATATAGAGATTAAAGGAAAAAAATTAGAGATTAACGGGAAAAATCTTAAGGAGTAATTTTTCAAGGGCAAAAAGTACACTAATTCCGAATGTTTATATTTTTGCGTATAAAGATTTTATGTAGAAACGCCTGATCTCTACAAAAGCTCAAGTTTTCACGGACATGTTAGATGGGAGAGATCTAGTAAAATTTATAAACCTAGTCTGGATAAAAGCTATTCGAGATTTTTCGATAACATACATAATTTTGCATTTACGGACCTGAACAGAAGCGTGTTTTAAAAAATTCACCAACAACTATAGAAGGATTTTTTAAAAAATCGCCAACAACTTTAGAAGGTTTTAAAAAAAATTCACCAACTACTTTAGAAGGATTTTTAAAAATTTCACCAAGAACTTTAGAAGGATTTTTTAAAAAAATTCACCAACAACTTTAGAAGGATTTTTAAAAAATTCGCCAACAACTTTAGAAGGATTTTTTAAAAAAATCACCAACAACTTTAGAAGGATTTTTTTTTAAAAATCACCAACAACTTTAGAAGGATTTTTAAAAAAATCACCAACAACTTTAGAAGGATTTTTTAAAAAAATCACCAACAACTTTAGAAGGATTTTTTTTTTTAAAATCACCAACAACTTTAGAAGGATTTTTAAAAAAATCACCAACAACTTTAGAAGGATTTTTTAAAAAAATCACCAACAACTTTAGAAGGATTTTTTTTAAAATTCACCAACAACTTTAGAAGGATTTTTTTTAAAAAATCACCAACAACTTTAGAAGGATTTTAAAAAAATTTACCAACAACTTTAGAAGGATTTTTTTTAAAAAAATCACCAACAACTTTAGAAGGATTTTTTTTAAAAAATCGCCAACAACTATAGAAGGATTTTTTTTTAAAATTCACCAACAACTTTAGAAGGATTTTTAAAAAATTCACCAACAACTTTAGAAGGATTTTTTTTTTAAAATCACCAACAACTTTAGAAGGATTTTTTTTTAAATTCACCAACAACTTTAGAAGGATTTTTTTAAAAAATCACCAACAACTTTAGAAGGATTTTTAAAAAATTCACCAACAACTTTAGAAGGATTTTTTTTTTAAAATCACCAACAACTTTAGAAGGATTTTTTTTTAAATTCACCAACAACTTTAGAAGGATTTTTAAAAAATTCACCAACAACTTTAGAAGGATTTTTTTTAAAAAATCACCAACAACTTTAGAAGGATTTTTTTTAAAAAATCACCAACAACTTTAGAAGGATTTTTTAAAAAAAATCACCAACAACTTTAGAAGGATTTTAAAAAAATCCACCAACAACTTTAGAAGGATTTTTTTTTAAAAATCACCAACAACTTTAGAAGGATTTTTTTTAAAAAATCACCAACAACTTTAGAAGGATTTTTTTTTTAAATCACCAACAACTTTAGAAGGATTTTTTTAAAAAATTCACCAACAACTTTAGAAGGATTTTTTTTAAAAAATCGCCAACAACTTTAGAAGGATTTTAAAAAAATTCACCAACAACTTTAGAAGGATTTTTTTTAAAGCCGTTCGGTTTTTTTACAGTGTGTGTAAAATGAAATAAAATACGATTAAAAATTATTTTTATTTTCAGGCATTAAATGCGCACTTAAGATGTAGCTAATACATTTCTGAGTCTTTATATTTTTGAGTGCTTTACATTTCATAAAAACAAAACACTCAAGTTTTGAAAACGAAGTGCTACTCCGTACAATTTTTTTATTTTCAATCTTCCGTATCACTTTCCTAACCTGTGTAACACTTCTACCCCCTTTCCTCACTGCAGGATACAGAGCTGCAGAAGAGCTGTTACTGCAAACTTTGAAAATACATAACCAAAGTACTCTTTTGAATTTCAAATAACATAAAAAACAGTATTAAATAAAAATTGTCAAATCCCACAATCCTTCGACAAACCCTTTAAACGCTAAAGTAACCGAAAAAATACAAAGTCTTTGATTATTATCTAAGGACTCTATGAAGTGCCTGTGATTTTTGATGGGATCTCATCTACGACACACGTTCAAATTGAGATACAATATGGAAAAAAGGGCAAGAAAGGTGTCAGCCACTGCTTTGCATAAGAAGGGCCCCCCTTCCCCCTTGCCCAGTCCGGATGCAAGAAATCATGACTTAATGTGATCTCTGTGGGTAGTAACTACTCTTGTGTGGTCAGGAATGCCAGGGTGTCATCCACGTAGGCGTCTTCTGGAGGTGACATGCATCATCTTTACCCAGCATCGGGCATCGGGCTTCGTGACGGCAGAGCAACGCTGGACGGGTTCTGAATTCTACAGTTTAAAGACATCCGTTCACACGTTATGATATTTAGTACCATAGCAGCAGAGGATTTCTGTTGAGTCAGTTTTTAGGCTGATTTAGAATAATTATCAATTCATTAAAAGAACTCTAAAGTGTTAGGGTTTTATGGAATTTCTGTTTGAAAATGATCTGTTGGAGCGTCCTTTAAAATAAGACACAGACACCTAATCTAAGCGCCGATCATAACCTCAAATCAATTTATAGCGTTAGCACTCAAACTTTCGTAGTTTTGCTCCGATTTTATTCAAACTAGAATTGAAAGAAACAAAATTGTAAAACGATTTGCTAAAAGAAAGTAATCGCCGCACGAAACAGTCTCGCTAACGTGATAGAAGCAAATTTCCAAAAAATTTTTTACCTTACCCTCTTTTTGAAACTCTGATTTCACCATCATAAGTAGCATTAAAAGTTGCATATATTAGCATTTTAAATTTCATTCAATAGAAGGGGTCGAAAATGAACCGTGCAAAATTATTTTTAATGTTGATTACGATGGTGAAATCAAACCAAGTTTTCAAAAATATTAACGCAAAAAAATTGAGAATGTTGAAAATTTAAAATAGCGGTCATTTTGAAAAACTTAAAGGCTTAAACTATTACCTGAATCAATTTTTTTGTAAAGTTTGACTCAAATCGAACTGCCCCCCCCCAAAAGTGAACTAGAGGTCAGGATTGGCGCTCATCTCAGGGTGTCGGGCCTGGGTCTAACCATGAAGGCCGCTACGAAAGGTCATTTTACAATAGAAATTTGCAAATAAGTGTAGCGTGTTTATAAAAAGTGTAATTTTTTTTAAAGCTACCACACTGTTTTACACTGAACAAAGTCTTTACGCAACCTAATAACATAAAAAGTTCGATTTAAAATTTTTTTGATAGTGCTAACTTTGGTCACGCTGTTCTAGATGATTACCAATTTACTTTAAAATCAAATCAATTTGGGTTTGAAAAAGGAAAAACCTGACCGCAGTAATGTTTATTTTATTGTTTTAAATTTAAAATTTGCTCATCTTTCCAAAAATTTTAAATCTGTAGCCCTTCGTTAAATCAAAATTATTACTGTAATAAATTTAAATACGCATTTGAAAATCTAAAATTTGTTGACCAACAAATGTTATACAGGGTGGTGTAAAAGTACTGGAACGGTTTGCGATCTCAGCTCCTGCCTGCCACAGGAAGTCAATGGCACTCAATATTTTAAAATCTTCTTTAAAATTATAAACAGGATGTAGAAAAAACATTTTCTGGCATACAAGTTTTCTACAAACTCGTAAAAAAACTTTTTCTGTCAATTTTTGAATTGAAAATTGTATTTTTATTTCTGATTCTTATTCTACAGTTATATACACGATAAATGTTTAATACGAAGTAGATCAAAAAGTTCCCGGAATCGGTCAATGAAAATTTATTGAAAGTACGTACAATATTTTAACCTTATTTGCCTCAAAATGCTCTCCTCCTGCAGTACACCTCTTCCACCGTTCGAACAATTATTGGGACCACTCCTGAAAGCCATTTTTGGAAATTTCGTTCTATCGCTTCGTCGCATTTTCCATCACCTCTTGTGAATCAGCAAAAAAAACAGGAAGTAACTGTACAAGGAGATCCTGAAACAGCTACAGGATGCAGTTAGATGAAAATGACCTGAAAATTGGCAATTGGTTTTTGTTTCACGCAATGCCCCTTCACATCGATCGCTGATGGTGAAACGATACCTCGATAAGCACAATTTTACCACTGTTGAACAACCTCCCTGTTCTGCCGACCTTGAACCACAGGATTTTTACCTGTTTTCACGATTTAAAATGACACTGAAGGACATCGTTTTGCAGTTTCGCAAGAGGCGATGGAAAATGTGACGAAGCGAAATTTCAAAAAATGGCTTTCCGGAGTGTTTCCAACAATTGTATGAGCGGTGGTGGATTTTTTTTTTAACATCCGACTATTGTGCACACTTAAGCTAATGCAGACGATGGCATGATTTATAGCGTATGAAAATGCCAAGCCCTGGCCGGGATCGAACCCGGGTCCTCGGGGTGAAAGCCCAGTACGCTATCAACTAGGCCACCGAGGCGGCTACGAACGGTGGTGGAAGTGTGCACATGCAGGAGGAGAGTATTTTGAAGCTAAATAAGGTTAAAATATTATGTACTTTCAACAAATTTTAATTGGCCAATTCCGGGAACATTTTGACCCCATAAGTCGATTGGCGTTTGAAGCGTGTTTCTATCCTCAATAACAAAATCACTATCATCCATTAAAATTTGTAAATTTACATTTATTTATAGTTTGGCATTACTGTATTGGAGATGGTCTATTTCTTATGTTTTCATTAATACGACCAAATATATCTAAATCGTCTAAACTTGTCCATTAGCCCTCAGCGACATAGCCCATTTATTTTAATACGTTACAATATTTGAAAATCTTGTAATATTTTTACTGAAAATAAATCACTTCAACTGGTATTATTTTACAATATATATATATATATATATATATATATATATATATATATATATATATATATTTTATTTTAAGGCGAAAAGCACATTGAGCCTATTATCGCCTCCCTAAATGCAAGTGTGAGTGTAAAGTGTTAAGTCAAAGTATAGTGTTGTAAGTGTAAGTGTGTGTTAGACTCGGCTACCGCGAGGGACGTCTAAATCCTCTCAATAGGTGCAGCTAGTCTGCACCCCTGCGAGGACAATATATTTATAAAACAACACACTACTTAAAGAATTTATAAAAATAAAAGCATAACTTTCTATTTAAAAATTGCCGTAAAAATGTCATATAGTAAATTTTTGGAACACCCTGATGTCAGAAAACACTTTTGTTGCAACGTTTCACGTCAAACCGGATACTTTTGAACCACCGTTTATATAAATTGGGTTTTAAAAGTCGTAACAAATTTCACAAGTTGTAATTGTTTTATTTACAGATGCTAACATATTTTGGAGTCACTTAATCTTCAAGATTACCGCGTTTGTCAAAAAACTATTTCAAGTATTGTTAAAATTGAAATAATAAATCATTACTTTCACGGTTTTAACTCACGAAAACTCCATTCTGAAATCGGAAGACAGTTATAGTTGCGCAAAATCGGACTGCATCTAGTACGAAGTGCACGCATAAAGCAAGTATATTATTAGGTATAAGAATAAATTAACCGGCTGATATGTTTCTGTTGGAAATAGTTGCAAACAAATGAGTCTATAAGCCACGCCCCCTCGGAGGCCGACAAAGCCAGCCCGCGGCTGCTTCAGATGGACTTTCGATAATTGGACTTAGGAACTCATCAACAGCTAAGCCACAACTGCAAATTAATCATATTATATGTTCGCAGAAATTATAATACAGTTCTTACGGATATTGTGGTATATTTTATTGACGTAATAGCGTTAATATTTATTGATTCTAATCTGAATGTAATCGAGTCCGTAGATCGGGAAGAGGAACGGGTCGGGTACGTGGCACGGCCAGTACGCCCCGTCAAAGAGTCGCTCTTTATTTATGGAAACCTTTGCCCTATTAGCCGGGGATTTGTTGCTGTCGATGATATTTTGATTTGAATGATTAATATGTGATCAATACAGATGTAATGGTTCTATACGGCTTGGTGGAACAGCTACGCCCTCTAACGGTGCGTCCGGAAATTTCACTACCACAATCTTGCAAACTATCTGCGATGCGATCTTGAAGTACTTGCATATTTATTGCAAAAAGTAGATTGCTTTAGTAGATACGCAAGTAATACGTGACGATCCAGAACAACGGCATTGGAACAATGCTACCAGGGGGCCCGTGCGAAATTTAGCACTATGAAAGTTTTAAGTAAACACAGCCTTTTGGATAAGAGTAGTCGCTGGGGTGAGGGCGGTAGTTGGAGGGAAGGGAAAACATTAAAAAAAAAATAAATCGAAAAGCGATGAATTAACAATAGATAAATTCACGATGGAAGGATAATTCACAAATATATTTGTGTAAAAACAGTGTCCCAAACATGTGTTCGGTACTCGAAATGCTTGTCCCGGCTTGTAAGACGGACAGGGATAGGAGACTGTCAATAGGTCCACAATCTATAAGTTTAATGACTTTTAAGTAAATATTGAAATTGTTTTAAGTACGTTATGCAAAAAAGAGGTATTTGTAATAGGATTGTCTTTTCGTTACTAATAAGTTAGCTTCGTAAATATACAAAATATTATCTGATTTGTAATGCCGCACATGCGCATCCACGATGCCGTTTTGCCTATGACTGTTAAAAAGTGTCTTTTATTTTAAAATTTTCCGCAAGCAGTAAGTTTTAGAGCAAAATCGTTTTGCAATGTCAGAAGCCGGTTAAAAAATCTTTCTAAAGATACCTCATTTGTGCCTGTACGAATAGTATGTGCTGAGAAAAAGGGATGTTGACTCGACATATAATATAAATTATTTTTTGTGTTCTATAGTTTGATTACCGGTAATAGGTTTATAGTAGGCCTATAATTTATGAATAATAATTAATAAAGCATATTTTTTTCATTAGAAAAATAATACAAGAACGTTATTGAGATATTCTAAATATCTTACGCAATTTTTAATTTCAAAATATTTTATTTTTATATTTCTAGGCTCATTAGTTAAAGGAAACCTGATGAGTCAACAATATTTTTATTGAGAAGGGTAAAATCATCGGTCATTGTCGCCATTTCGTAACTTTATCGGAGCATAACGTGTTCTGAACTGAATAGGCTATTCATGGAATTGGACATATTAATGCTTGCAAATAAATTATACTGTCAATACCAGAGTATTCCTTAATTTTCCAGTATTAATGCACAAAATTTCCTTTAATACTTTATGAATATTGATTATCAATCTACTTTTTCAAACTTCCGATGTTGTTGTCATTACGATAAGGTACAGTCAATATTATTAAACGTGTATAGTCCGCTTAAAAAATAGTCGCACGTTGCCAATAAAAACTCATGTTATTCCGCATTAATTTGTCCCGGACATGTATCCTTTCAACATAATGTCAACCCAAACACAATTACAACCCAAACTATTTTTTATGACATATTATTGTCCCCGTTGCGATAAACTGTTCAAAGTACCACACCCCAAGTAAATACAAATATATCATGCGAGTATAATTGTAGCTGAAAGTGGTCACAAATGATTAGACTACAAAAAAAAAAAAATGCCAAACAATTAGCGTCGCTAGTTAGCGGGAGAAAGCATCACTCAATACACATTCTAATGTTTAGGTAATTGTAGGCTAATGTGCAATTATTAACACGGAACATTCGCATAAAATAACAAATTGTATTCAACAAACAAAAAGCATTTAGTTATTTATCTCAATTTGGCGCCATCACGCAATACTAACCGCGCCGTTACAATCCTTGCAAGTTCGTAGCCTCTTCTCAGCTCTTTGGCCCCATTACCACACTCCAAATTGCAGCAGATCCTTTTCGACGTCGTTCATCCACCTAATCCTTTTTCGTCCACTCTGATTCTCATTGAACACGCTTTTCGCTGTTATTCTTCTTGTTCGGCCTTCTACACATTTACTCTAATTCTTCTCTGACATATTTCACCATCTTTTCCCCGTATATTTTCAAACAGCCTTTATCCATCCAGTTCTCAGTATCTTTTCTATTTACCCCATTCAATACTGTCAGCTGGTTTATGTCATTTGTCTCTTCATGGCTACAGTAGGCCTAATCTTAGCTTTTGTTCTCTATCGTTTTATTTAGCATTATAATTCTCTTGAAACATATATTTAGACTAGAAGTGTAGCCCCCATTATAAACAGCGTGCTCTATTATAGCGGCTAAAGTCCAATTAACTGGACTATCTGCCGCTACGAACCCTGCAAGCGGCAAGAACAGAGGGGAGACGCTCGAGATAATAGGCAGTACTGTTAGGCCTATATATTTAACCGTAGTTGAACACAGCCGCAA
This sequence comes from Callitettix versicolor, assembly GCA_022606455.1. NCBI lineage: Eukaryota > Metazoa > Arthropoda > Insecta > Hemiptera > Cercopidae > Callitettix > Callitettix versicolor. The sequence continues at coordinate 98,958,696 of CM040189.1, forward strand.
GATGCCATCAACACCTAGAGCTCACATTATCATTCCAGTACGTTTATATTCAATGATTTACATTGTAGATGTCTTGTCCGCTTCACTCTGACCATTTTTATTTTCACGACAGTATCTGGTACTCTAAACACACTTCTCTACCCTACACCCACTAAACACACTCTAGATACTCTAAACACATTTCTCCACTACAGACACTTTAGACACTCTAAACACATTTCTCCACTGTAGACACTCTAGACATTCTAAACCCACTTCTCCACTCTAGACACTCTAAACACATTTCTCCGCTGTAAACACTCTAGACATTCTAAAACCACTTCCCGACTCCAGACACTCTAAACACATTTCTCCAATACAGACACTCTAGACACTCTAAACACATTTCTCCACTGTAGACACTCTAGACATTCTAAACCCACTTCTCCACTCTAGACACTCTAAACACATTTCTCCGCTGTAGACACTCTAGACATTCTAAAACCACTTCCCCACTCCAGACACTCTAAATACATTTCTCCAATACAGACACTCTAGACACTCTAAACACATTTTTCCACTGTAGACACTCTAGGCATTCTAAATCCACTTCTCCACTCTAGACACTCTAAACACACATTTATACTCTAGATTCTAAATACACTTCTCCACTCTAGACACTCTAAACACACATTTATACTCTAGATTCTAAATACACTTCTCCACTCTAGACACTCTATACATACATTTATACTCTAGATTCTAAATACACTTCTCCACTCCAGACCCTCTATACACACTTTTCCAATCTATACACTCTAAACACACTAAACACACGTCCCCACTCTAGACACTCTAGATACACTAAATACACTTCTTCGCTCTAGTCACTTTGAACCATTTCTCCACTTTAGACACTCTAAACACACTAAACAACGTCTCACTCTAGACACTCTAAACACACTTCTCCACTCTAGACACTCTAAACACATTTCTCCGCTGTAGACACTCTAGACATTCTAAAACCACTTCCCCACTCCAGACACTCTAAACACATTTCTCCAATACAGACACTCTAGACACTCTAAACACATTTTTCCACTGTAGACACTCTAGGCATTCTAAATCCACTTCTCCACTCTAGACACTCTAAACACACATTTATACTCTAGATTCTAAATGCACTTCTCCACTCTAGACACTCTATACACACATTTATACTCTAGATTCTAAATACACTTCTCCACTCCAGACCCTCTATACACACTTTTCCATTCTATACACTCTAAACACACTAAACACACGTCCCTTTCTAGACACTCTAGATACACTAAATACACTTCTTCACTCTAGTCACTTTGAACCATTTCTCCACTTTAGACACTCTAAACACACTAAACAACGCCTCACTCTAGACACTCTAAACACACTTCTCCACTCTAGACACTCTAAACACGCTTGTCCACTCTAAACACTCTAAATACATTTCTCCATTCGAGACACTTTAGACACTCTAAACACACTTCTTCACTCTAGAAATGAGAGCCGATCATGACCTTCAGGTCACTTTTTTGTTGGGTCGTTAAATACTTTATATATTATGCTTATGTGTTAACACTTTAGCGTTCGCCATTTTGATCCGATTTGGCTCAAACTTAAAACAAAAATCTCTTTTGGTAATACAAATTCGTTAGACAGCAAAATATGTTCATGCAGTCCATCCCAAATCTTAAAAAATCGTAACTTTTGTAATTTTGTTTGAAAAACTAATTTAATTATCGTAATCAGCGTTAAATTCTGTTTTAATTATTCGTTTTAATTTTCAAATTCAATTGAAAAAGTGAAAATAAATCTTATGGCGTTCAATTGTATATGTTCGTATTTTCAATGAACACAGTTGAATGAGATGATAAAATTACATTTTCAAAAAAATTTAGGGTATATAAATTGTTTCTAGTTTTTTTATTATTGTCTTCCATCTATATGGTTATTTTAAATACCTTATTACAAATGTTAAAATTCAGCAATGAAAGTTATTTCAAATAATCTATATTGAACTATTTTGAATACAAATGTAATTAGTACCTTATTGTAAGATGAATTATGAACACAATTGAGGATAGATGAAACGTTTTTGAATAAAGAAAGTTTTTGATCTGCAAATATAACTTACATATGTGTGTTTTATGTTTTTGTTTTTGATAAAGCTTCTAATACAGTACATGCGTAATACATTTTTTTATTATTTTATTATTAGCTTCTAAGACATGTTTTATTATACGAAGCCTGTCTAAAAAGTATCCTATTTTTAGTCGATAAAGTATAACAAATACATGACGGGATGAGGCCCTAATCCCTTCAAAGCAGGACCCTTGCACCTCCACACACTTAGCCCATCGAAGCTTCCACTTCCGCAAACTTCTTTTGGAATGGCGTTTATCTCCACCGGCGCGTTCCATGCGACAACTGACCTTCAGATGGAGTTCTTTCTGTTCCGCCTACAGCAGCTTGGGCACAAATTTTACATCACTTTGCACATGTTCAAAATCATCACACAACAATGCCTATGTAGAATTTTTACTGATCTTAATCTCCCGTACGGTCGGACGACGACCTCCCAGTATCGGATTTTCCACCCTCTCAACAACGGTTTGTGGCCCACCGTACTTCAAAATACTATGTAAACTGTGACTATGAATAAAAACATGCCTATAAATCTCAAATAGTGCCTAGTAAAATCAGTATTATAATTATTGGCTCAATAATTTTCAAAATATGGTTGCCATAATGTATAATAATAGTTAATTACTCTTAAAAGGAAGTTATTCATCAGTCACGCACCTCGAGCATTAACTATTTATTTTTATTTTAAATTCTTCATTTTTCTAGAAATTTTCTCTTCATCTGAGTTTAATAGCGGCTTAATTATCATCATTTACAGTCGCGTTAAAAATTGACGACTTACGAAAACAAATTAACCGTAAATAATTGTTGTAATTAAAGGAAATAAAGACTACCGACCTTGTAATAATAGTTTTATTTTATAAAATAATGTGCATAATTATAACCATAGTTTACGTCCTCGCGGCCGGCAAGCATAAATATAACCAGCGACCGGTCTGCACTATGGTTTAATGTGCGAAAAAGTGTATCAACTAATTTGGATTTATCTGGAAATCAATTGCAGCGCAGCCCAAGCGCGTGTAGGGTCGGCGCGGCGTCGTTTAATTAAAGGCCACCTTACCGCCTCTTAGGATGATGGATTAGTTTGTTGCCCAACAGCCACTCACAAATTATTTTCCCCTCCCCCGCGGTCTCCGGTGACTTTTTTTCTTTCCGATGTAGATGACGTGTAAAACAAAACACAAGAATGGAGAGCGTAGCGTAGGAGACGGAAGCGAGAGCGGCAATTACCCCGGACATGCCGCAAAGTACGGTTCACAGTGCCGCACGACGGCAATAAAGATTTCAATTAGATGCGAGTAGAGCTGTGATACAGTGAGCAGTGATCAGTGCTGTGGGCAAATATTGTTTCAGAGAGAAAGTTTTGAATGTATTAATAATGGTTATACAGTTAGGCCATTAATTTTTAATTAATTAATTAAATAGAGCACGTTAATTTATAATTAATTAATTAAATAGAGCACGTTAATTTATAATTAATTAATTTAATAGAGCACGTTAATTTATAATCAATTTACGTATAATTTATTTTGAAAAAACTTATGCGAATCATCTCAACCGAAAAACTGATATTTCAGGCAAAATATGATCAACCGTTTATGATAGTTTTGAGGTTATGTTTATTTTTTATTTATTTATTTTAGCTTACAATTGACTAATGCGTTTCATTAAAACTGCACGCACTGTCATCGTTAAATCAGAAGTCACCATTTTGAAACGGTAGTAAGTAGTAAGAAATGTTCAAAACAATCGGTCAATGAATTTGTCTAAAAAAGCGTACACTCCATATTGTAAATCAGAGTCCGCCATCTTGAAACGAAAGTAATTGGGAAAACATCTGCGGCTTATTTATATGTTGTTATAAGTAATTTATATGTTGTTCGGGCTTTATATGAGATACCTTCACACTAACTTTTCAAAACAATCGGTCAATGCTTTTGGCAAAACTGCTTACAAATAAACAAACAATACAAACACACAAACAAAATGCCGTACAGTCGAGTTGAAACGGAAATCTCACTTTGCTCTGTCAATAAGTTTGTGTGTCTGTATGACCGGGATACTCCCATGGGTTAGTTCTCCAATCAGATTTTGCCTTTACGGTTGTCGTCACGTTTGTTTCGTTCTCGATTTACCCTCTAACCTGATATTTATTTTGATTTTTAATTCAGTACACTGACTTGTGTGGTTACTTTTCATGAAGTACGTATGGCATACCAGATAAGAATATCTTAAGGGAAGTCGAGTCAGTGGTTACTTTTCATGAAGTACGTATGGCATACCAGATAAGGATATCTTAAGGGAAGTCGAGTCAGTGGTTACTTTTCATGAAGTACGTATGGCATACCAGATAAGGATGTCATAGGGGAAGTCGAGTCAGTGGTTACTTTTCATGAAGTACGTATGGCATACCAGATAAGGATATCTTAAGGGAAGTCGAGTCAGTGGTTACTTTTCATGAAGTACGTATGACATACCAGATAAGGATGTCTTAAGGGAAGTCGGGTCAGTGGTTACTTTTCATGAAGTACGTATGGCATACCAGATAAGGATGTCTTAAGGGAAGTCGGGTCATTGGTTACTTTTCATGAAGTACGTATGGCATACCAGCAGGGATGTCTTAAGGGAAGTCGGGTCATTGGTTACTTTTCATGAAGTACGTATGGCATACCAGCAGGGATGTCTTAAGGGAAGTCGGGTCAGTGGTTACTTTTCATGAAGTACGTATGACATACCAGATAAGGATGTCTTAAGGGAAGTCGGGTCATTGGTTACTTTTCATGAAGTACGTATGGCATACCAGCAGGGATGTCTTAAGGGAAGTCGGGTCAGTGGTTACTTTTCATGAAGTACGTATGACATACTAGATAAGGATGTCTTAAGGGAAGTCGGGTCAGTGGTTACTTTTCATGAAGTACGTATGGCATACCAGATAAGGATGTCTTAAGGGAAGTCGGGTCATTGGTTACTTTTCATGAAGTACGTATGACATACCAGATAAGGATGTCTTAAGGGAAGTCGGGTCAGTGGTTACTTTTCATGAAGTACGTATGGCATACCAGATAAGGATGTCTTAAGGGAAGTCGGGTCATTGGTTACTTTTCATGAAGTACGTATGGCATACCAGCAGGGATGTCTTAAGGGAAGTCGGGTCAGTGGTTACTTTTCATGAAGTACGTATGACATACCAGATAAGGATGTCTTAAGGGAAGTCGGGTCAGTGGTTACTTTTCATGAAGTACGTATGGCATACCAGATAAGGATGTCTTAAGGGAAGTCGGGTCATTGGTTACTTTTCATGAAGTACGTATGGCATACCAGCAGGGATGTCTTAAGGGAAGTCGGGTCATTGGTTACTTTTCATGAAGTACGTATGGCATACCAGATAAGGATGTCTTAAGGGAAGTCGGGTCATTGGTTACTTTTCATGAAGTACGTATGGCATACCAGCAGGGATGTCTTAAGGGAAGTCGGGTCATTGGTTACTTTTCATGAAGTACGTATGGCATACCAGCAGGGATGTCTTAAGGGAAGTCGGGTCAGTGGTTACTTTTCATGAAGTACGTATGGCATACCAGATAAGGATGTCTTAAGGGAAGTCGGGTCATTGGTTACTTTTCATGAAGTACGTATGGCATACCAGCAGGGATGTTTTAAGGAAAGTCATGGAAATTAGACATAATAACTTGATGTGTAGAAGATTCTTCGCGCTTGTTGCAGAGGTATTTGATGGACATCAGGCCATCGTCTGTACGTAAGAATAGATGCTCTCGCAAAGAAGTAACAAATAAGTAAGATTTTGTGCAAAATCTGATTAATTGATTTCGATAAACTAAGCTGACTTTTTTTTATCGAAACTTTCGAACTAGAATGGGAAAATAATTGAAAATGAAAACAATTATGTAATGTTTTTATCATATTCACTCCATTTTTGTTACTTTCTTATCAATGCCACTACATTATTCTTCTCTTGAAATGTACAGCCAGTTTTTTTAACTTTTGAAATGATTTCAGACTCATTGTTGGTACTGACAGAACGAAACGAAATGTTTCAACTCGACCGTTCGGCATTTGGTTTGTTTGTTTGTTAGTATGGATTGTTTTGAAATTTGGTACGGAAATACACTGTATAGAACCCAAATGATATTTGTGTAAGATTTCGTCCCATTCATTTCCGTTTCAAGATGGCAGCCCTTGGTTTTCAATAACGAAAATAAACAATTTGTTTCGAATTTTGGTACGAAAATATCTCGTGTAAAGCTTATCTGTTAAAATTTTTTTCTTATTTACTTCTATTTCAAGATGGCGGCATCTGCTTTAACGATGATGAGTGTACACAGTTTTTGCCAAACGCATTGACCGATTGTTTTCAAATTTTGTATGAAGGTTCAAAAATTCTGAGTCAAATAATGCCCGAAAAACGTATGTGTAAGATTTGTTTCAATGCACTTCCGTTTCAAGATGGCGGGCTCTGATTTAACGTCGAGAGTGTACCTCCTGTAATACTAGCTGAACCTCAAGAGTTAACCTAATTTGATCACTCCGTACGATGTCCAGTAATGTTGTCCAGTAACACTGTATAAATATTACGGTTACTGGTTAAAATGGCGGAAAAGTTACGAGCGCTGTCGTGGAGCACTCTATACATTAATTAAGAACATACTGCGCGTTCTACTGTTCTTTGAACTACTTGCCTATTGACACTTAAAGACACATTCTTTTAAATGCTGCAATATTCGGTGAGGTTCTCGTGGGACTGATCCAGTTCCCCTCCGGCTGGTGAGCTGGTGAGCGAGGTGTTACCACACCGCCCACCTAATCACAAGACTCTGCCGACCCAAATCAACGCCGAACTATTTTCTACGTGTTTATCTTGAAATAAATACGTGTTTGGTCCGTCATTGTCAGTTTGGGGTTGTACCTGTCGCATCTCTTACTGTGCTAAGGCTTTTGGGGTTGAGCGACCTTAAAAATGTTATGCCAAACAGCACTAACTTCCTTACATGTCAAATTTAATTTTTATACTGTAGTTTAACTACTACAAAAAAAGTTTTACAAAAAAATCTGTTAGGTTCATTTTGGTTCTCTTCATTAGTTTTTGTATGTTTAATTTTGAACACTTACTTGTGTCATTACTCTATAACGTTGCCTGTAATTAAATTTTGAGCAAACACATATGAAATGATATCAATGAAAACAGATTGTCACCAATAAACGTTTTTGAATTTTTACCTGTAGTTTCCAATTATTTTTTTTCAGTAATAATGCTTATTTCCAATAAATGTCTTTTAGTTAAATAAGGTCTGCATTTGAGCAAATTTTGAACAAAATCGTTAAGTCTTTCTTAAAAATATGTATATTTTTATAGTGACAATGGCTTTTGATTTTTTGATTGCTAATTTTATAAACCACTCGGGAAAAGTTTAGGAAATATTTATTTTTAAAGTTTGAACAAAGTTTGAGCAGTAGTTCTTCCTTTCAGATAAAAACATGCATAACAATCCTTTTGCTTCTGTTAAAATAATTAACATATCAAGTTCGAATATTGATACATTTGCAATGTTTCCATTCTATTCTGCGAGAATGTTCAAAACATAAATTATATCAAAAACTGATTTAGTGTTTTTCATTAATTTCTTTTAAAATTTAGATAACGTTTGTTTATTCATAACTATTACATTGACTTGCGTTATCATATTTAGTTTCGTATATGACACTAATTCCATTAAAATGTTTTGATCAGATTGTGCCTTCTAGATTTCTTTGGTGACGATTTTAGTTTATCGTCGTTCGCTTCAGAACTATTTCTTTCAAGATAACTACCTAAAATTCAAAACGTTTACAGATTCGTTTAATTTGTTTAATCAAAATCACCCGAACAGTTTTTGTGGTGATTTAATTTTTATATATTCATACTTTTACTATCTTACCGTACGAAGTATAAAGAAAGTATTGTGACTGTGCAAAAATCTTGAGATTTTGATGTAGGCTAACTACTCCCAGAGTCAAAAAAGTGATTTTCTTTTGGATGTTCTGCGCGCGCGCGCGCGCGCACACACACACACACACACACACACACACACACACACACACACACACACACACACACACACACACACACACACACATATTGCTGGAAAATAAACCAATTGACTGCTTTCGATGAAATTAATTGGAATGAAGTTTTGATCTACCTCCATCTCGGGACTATTATTTAATTTGAAAAAGAAGTTCTTGAAGCTCTGTTTAATCTTTACTATAATGTTCAAAATTTAAAATAGGTCAAAACGTTTGATAATGACGGTCATTCCAATTATTAAAATATTTAGAACTTTTTTATATTATTTTTAAAAACAATTAATAACATCATCGTATTAGCTTAATAACGAACATAAATTATAGGCCTATTCAGAATCAAAACAATCTGCAAGGTTCACTTTAGTATTGTGTATATAATTTGAAAATTTAAAATGTTATTTATTTATTCGGGTTTTTTATTGCGAATTTGTTACTTTTTTTGGGAATTTTCTTCCAGCACGACTGCGAGACAACTGGGTTTCGAAATTATTCAATTAAATGCACTGCAAACATTTCACCACAACTAAATAGGCTATTTTTTCGCTATCTTTCTACACGTTTCCTAGACGTTGAAGGAGAAAAATCAATAGGCCTAATATAAAATATTTTTAAAATCTTCTTTACAGATGTCCAAATATTTATCGAAAATAACTTGCAAACATGCAGAACAATTGACAAAGTCACAGTTAACAAAAATCGAGTGTAATTTACCCTGTTTCAACAGTTTCTGTGCCTGTTATACCAAAAATCGGCTGCCACAGCTGATATTACGAAATACGCAAAAATTGAGGTTAAGAATGAACAAGAGAACTGGACTGAGGCAATTACACGTTGCACGCATTCAAGTAGCGGTTTATGATTGTCTACAGACGTATTGTAAGGCATAACTTATTGCCTGGATGCCATAAATCAAAGTACAATAAGCAGTTAGCAGTCGAGAAATCGATATGCACCGATGAATAGATCAAACCTATTTCTGTGAATCGAGAGATCGTTTATTCTTCCCACACATTTGGTGTTATCGTCTTTTCAATCAAATAGGCCTAATTGGGCCTAATAAATAATCAGTAAATTTGCATAAATTGTTATACTTCTTTCTGAGTTTTTAAAAACTTTTTCGTATTTTGAAAAAAATAATGATGCAAAAATTATTTATGAAAATCGGTTTCCGTTATATAAGCGAGAAGCGGAAACAGCTTATGTTAAACTTTATACAAAATTAACATTACCCGTCTCGGCTTCGCCCACGAAACTTAAACTGTTTCAGTAATGTAATAATTTAGAAACATAAAAAAATATATTAATAAAAGCGTGATCATCTAAACTCGTGATTATTTTACAGTGAATATGAAAAAATATAACATGAATATGTCTTTTTATTCAAACGTGTTCCATTCGAATTTAAAAAAATCTGATAAAAAATACTTTTCTCCAATACAAATATTTATACCTCTTTTATGTTTTTGTCTTTTTAGGGGATGAATTCGGGGGTGTATGCTGAATTACGTGTATCATAATGTGTTTTAGAATATTTTGTTTACTTTTAAGAAAAGCCAATAAAAAATATTTTTCTCCAATGAAAACACTCTTTTTCTCCAATTATACCTCTTTTTTACATTTTTAAACTTATGAATTTGGAAAAATGATGAAATATGTGTTCCATTATTTGTGTTTCATAGCATATTTCTAGAATATTCGATCCAAAACAAATATTTTTTCAATGCAAAATTGTATAGGGCCTACCCCTTTATAACATTTTCTACCCCCTATGACTATGTTACGTTTTAAGAAGGTCAGATTAAAAACATATTTCTCCAATATAAATTGTTGTACTTCCTTTTTAGCTCTTTAGGGGTTGAATGCTGGAAAATCGTTTTTCATTTCATCCCTACATGTGGTGATAACCCTGAAAATTTCAAATATTTAGGTATTATAGTCTCGGATATACGTTGATTATTAAATTTGGGCTGGGTAAGTAGTTTAATGGCGTAAAAATCAAATGTTTACAAAATCCTTTCTTAGTGCACCTTGACATTGTTGTAAGAAGATACCTTGAAAATTTAAAGTCTATAGCTATAATAGTATTGACTGTACGTTGTCTATTAAATTTGGACTGGGTAAGTAGTTTAATGGCGTTAAAATCAATTTTTTTGCAAAATCCTTTCTTAATTCACGCCTACATAGTAACATAAATGTACCCTGAAAATTTCAAGTTGCTAGCTAAAATAGTTTTGGCTCTGCGTTGATTATGAAGCAGTCAGTCAGTTTTATACATTGATTGAAATGTTTTTTTCAGACTAGACTTTAAAATGATAAATCGAATATTTTACATTTTTCCAATCAAAATAATTTAATCACCAAACACGAACAGAGCGAAAAAGGAATGAAAAAAATACGTAAGGCACACGGGGTAGTGCCGACACAAGTGTAAATTTGTATAAAGTCATTCATGAAATAATTTAACTACACAAATTTAGAAAATGCACATTTTTAAAATTAACAAGAACAATAAACATAACCTCAATTGAAATGATATTGAAGCAACAGCTGTTGTGCGAAATCAGCTGTTATGTAGTCACTTCAAACCTACATATATACAAAAACAATTTTATATGCTGTGAGATATGCGTTACGGAATCAAGTGTGATGCGAAAGCAAATATTTATACTCATATTTGCTCAGATTTTAAATAGAATAGAATAGAAATATTATTTCCGACTGCGAAGAAGACAGGGGAAGGATCACTAATGAATGCACGAAATCCATAACTCATAATTCATGCACTGCGCAAGACAAGAGAAATTCAGAAAAGTGTAGGCTTAAGTATTTTATTGTGTCTACAAACACTTAATGTTTCAAAGCGACGTCCTGGATGCCAAGCGGAGCAACCCGGTTCAGTAATATTTGAGTCTGCACAGTATATAGGTAATAGACTAAACATAACCATTAAAAAACTAAACCAAAAATAAAAATAATGTATCATGTTTTCTCTTCCTTTTTATTTATTTGCGATAATTTGTTCGAAAACACGACATAACCTAAAACATATTATAGCTATCGGCTGTTCAATTAAATCAGCTGATCGTTACGAATTAACATAAAACAACTGATTTTTTTACTATAACTACCAATAAAAAAATTTAATTAACGATTCATTTCATATATTTACATCGGTCAAACTTCTTCGTAGTTTCCGCAGTGCATTGGTTATCACGTGTGTCTCGCACGCTCCGTTTCAATCCCGGGCGGAAATACAGGAAATTTTAGTTACAATTAATTTAATATGAGACGCGACGCGCAAATATACTATTATATAACAATATAAATTTGTGCACATGCAATACGTAAAATCTGCCATCACAACCAGCCCTAAAGGAAGTTGCTTATTTGTATCTTATGCTTTTTTAATTTCAGTAAATGTAAATATTTAAAACTGAAAATGTCCTTTCTGAGCTTGTAGTGACGTAAGTCTCATGTGCTTCTTTCTTTAATTTTTTCACAATTTTCCTTTAAACTGTCAGTTTAAATATTCTATATAGCCTATAAATTTGTAAAAAAGCTAAACGCATATGAAATAGTAGGCGTATTATAAAAAAGTTTATCGCGTTGTATTACTACCCTCTTTCAGTTATTCGATTCAAACCCCCCCCCACTCAGATTCGTATGGGGTTTGTACTAGAGGAAGTGAAAACCAATCAACTTTTTTGAGTCAATTGTTTGATCTAAACTAAACTTATTATCACAATGCATTAGATTAGATGTTTTTTAATTGCCCCTAACACTGCGACTTATATGCACCTGAGCTTCTCAATTCTTTCAATAGACTGGTGCCTTAAATGACTTTTAGCACTCTATTGACTAGCACATTCTGCTGGAGGTCTTCCAGGTCCTGGAAGCCAAACACCCTTTACCTCCTCCTGGCAAGAGCCTCACAATCGTTGATAAGTGGCCCGCAGTTTCATCTTTATTCCTGCATAGCCTATGTACAGTTTTTCCTTCGTACATTCTATTCAGTTGTACCCTGAGGCCACAGAGCGCTGAAATGAATCCAGTGGTTTTCCTGAGTTGTGTTTTGCCCAAGATCTCTACTAACCCTTCAAGTTCTCCTTGAAGGACTTTTTTAAAGTACGTTTACAATGGGAATGCTCTCCAAGGTTGTTCCATTTCCCTGATGTTGTTTAGTCTAATTTTTTACAATTTAGAAAAATTAAAAAAATAGAACTATTAGATTAAAATTTAGGCAAGAAACTAATAAACAAACAAACACACACACACACCACTTCTTTTTAGTATTAATATATAAAAAAAAACAAAATCTAATATAGGTTATAACATATTTTATATCACTTTAAATATTGTATGTATTTTTGTTTTTGAAGACAGCTGTTTTTTTAGTTATAATTCTATAATATGTATAAATTAATTGTAACTATGTAACTATTGTTGTAATCCAATGTTTCATTCTTCCTTTGAAATAACTTAGAGTAGGCCATATAGTACAATTTAGAAATTATTTTTGTAATTGTGTCTGTCGTTCTGAATCAGTGCTACTACAGTATCTAAATATGAAAGTAAAAGTATTCATTTTAAAATAATACTTGAGGACGCGTTATATTTATTTCTAGATTTATTTTCGTTGCAGATATCCAGTAGGGGATTCCGCTTGTGAACCGGGCTTGAGATGTATTTGCGGTAGTATAAATTACTGCCTAGTGCACAGCCACCTTGATTCATTATAGAGGTGTGAGAAACAGCGCGGCGAGCGGTCGGTGAAGAAAGCTTGTGATGGCCTCTAATTTGAGTCATTTTGCTCAACTAATAGCATAGTACAAGATGTATTGTTCCCCTTTTACTTAGCCGCAGTTTACTGTCATTCCGCTATTTTAATTTCAGTGTTCAGGGACAAACTAAATAGACTCATCGACATTCTACGAGAAAAATTTTAATATGTTTTTATTGTAACTATTCGTAGACGGGGAATTTTCTTTCTACTAATCGTGTACCATTGGGAAAGTTTATCGTATTTAAGATTTTTGTTTACTTAAAGACCATTTCAAAATCTTCGAAATTTAAAATCTCAGGAAAAGCTAGTTTATGGGCAATATTGAATAAAACAGATTTTTCCAGTCTTGTTTATTCCTTTATGTTTAACCATGTTTTAGTTTTTATTAGGCCTAACTTCTTTCAACGCATTGTTTATACTTAGTAAAAAAATGAAAACAGTTTTTTAAGATTTTCTGCAATCAAAACGTAAATTCGTAATCAAAAATGTATTCCTTGTACGACACTAATAAGTCATTCTTACTTTTAAATACAGTGGGGCCTCAACTTACGAATTTAATTTGTTCCGAAAGTTGTTTCGTAAGTTAAGGCGCATTTTAAATGTAAATTACCACCCCAAACTCCCTCATACAATGAACAAAATATACATTTATGTCAAATATGGAAGAAATATGCATTAATAAAACACAGATAAAACCTGAAGTAAAAAAATGTATTAATTACACGTAATATGTACTACATTATATATACATAATACTAATACGAAATAATGTGTGTAATAAAGTTTCTTACGTCTAAAGATTCGGATATGTAGCGAAGTTTGTAGGAGGCGGTGGCGAAGGTTGTGGATATGGAGGAGGAGGAGATGAACGTGGAGAGTTGAGAGAGCGTACATGCAAGCAAAATAAAATTTAACAATAGGAATTGAAAAGAATTTAAAACAATTTTTTTAACTTTTCGTGATTTTTACACTTTTTAAAAATTAATTTTTAATTACCATCACTTTATTTTGCCTTTTGGGGTTCACTTTCACCTTCCCCAGTTTCTTCTGACGTACGTTCGGTGAAATAACGGTCCAGCAATGATTGTTTTGCCGACTTTTAAGAATGCTTCTGAAACGCGTCAGGCAAATATCAAAACGTGCCGCTGCCCTTTGTGTACACTTTTTCGGGGTGTTTTTTCGCGTCGTTTCGTTAGTCGAGGCACGTTTCGTAAGTTAGTGCGGAAAATTTCCGAAATCCCGTTTCGTAACTTGAAATTTTCGTCAGTAAGGTCGTTTGTAAGTTGAGAGCCCACTGTATTTACTTAACGGAACTGCTGTTTTTGGCGCTGGACGGTGTTTCGATAAACAGACGTTAGTGGGGGACTTAAAACACAGTGTTTTGACGGCCGCTGCAGAGATTAGAAGAAGCAAAAAAGTTTACTTGGCTGAAACGGTCCTGTTTTTTCCCTCGCGTTTACACTAATAAAACCGTCAAAAGCCCAGACCGTGCGTCAACGAAAAACAGGTGATTAACGATTGGGCGATGACTACATAATTATCGTTCATGACATCTTCGGTACATAATGGTGACGATGACATTATCCGGATTATAGAATATTTTCTTCTGACAAGACTGTGAAGTTATGTGTAATATTAATTGACCTTTACGTGGCTTAACGATAAGTGTAGAGAATTAGACGCTTAATTCAGATAACTATAGGCTATAACAGATATAGACTACCTTATAAAGAAGCCAAACATTCAAACAGTTTTCTAAATGCCAGTAATACGATCCGGTCCATATTTATTTAACCTATACGAAACCTGTTTCTCGCTAAGTAGGCTATATTCTGACAAAGTCTTTCAAGCGTGTTTAATCTTAGCGAACATTACCTTTGATTGAAAAGCACTAGTGATGATCATTATACAAGATGTGATCATTATACAGGAGCTGTACGATTTCGTTTAGAAGAGAAACCAATCGAGGCTCGGGTTGCGCGGACGTCAGCGAGCGTTGTGATTGGTCGATCGCGACATAACCGTAGCAATAAACCCGTAGAGCCGTAATCAAAAAGTAAGCTTAGAACTGGACCACGAGATCCAATCGTGCTGACTCAAAAGAAAACTTGTCCTGATTGATTCAGGATTAACTGTAGAGTTTTTGGTTTTTATAGCTGTTCGGATCCGGCATGATGGTAAGGATATCTTCCAGGGTATGTGCACGTTTTATGCGTTCCTTGCAGAAATACACGGACGGGACGTAATGAGGGAACGTCTCTAAGTCTGCCGCTTTTGCAATCAAAAAATAGAATAGTATTGATTAATTTTGGAATTATTTACTCCAATGACTCCCAAGAAGCAGTGTTCCTATTGGTTTAGTGAAAATATAATTTTAATAACGATTAAATAAAGTTTAAAGTTATAAATTATTAACAAAGTTATTATAATGGTGCACAAATGTTGCTCTGACATCATCAAAACCATTTATTTAAACCACAAAAATTTGGTTAACAACAGACAAATAACAGATATTTGGCCTAATTTCTGAAAAACGATTCATCAGATTTTGATTATATATGTTAGAATCATAACGGAAGTCAGTGTAAACAATTTTTAATAAAACAAATTTACAATAAAAGCTGTCAAGATTTGATATTCGTTTATTTCGATTTCCTACTTCCGAACATTCCTTTAACTGAATTGCTGTACTGACTTGAACGATAAAGCTTCATATGTCCGTGACAATAATTTGGACAAAATTTGAATAACCGATTTGAAAATTTTGCCATTTTTTTACTTTCTTTGATAGCTCTCGAGCCGATGTCAAAAATTAGGCAGGTATTATAATGTCTTTCGTAGCTATAAAATCGATTTGAGAAAATAGGCAGGTTTTTTTTACTTTCTTTGATAGCTTTGCATCCAACTTGAGAAATTAGGCCAATTTTAATTTCATTAATAGCTCTAGAACCGATTTGAGAAATTAGGCCAAATTTTAGTTTTTCTTTGATAGCTTTAGAATGATTTGAGAAACTAGGCAGTTTTTTTATTTACATAATAGCTCTAGATTCGATTTAAAAAATTAGACATTAAAAAAATTTTTTTGGTAGCTCTATAGAAAATTAAGCCGATTTTTTAAATTCATTGACAGCTCTAAAGCCGATTTGAAAAATTAGACCGAATTTTAATTTTTTTTATAGCTCTAGAACAATTTGTGAAATTAGGCTGTTTTTCTAATTTAATTAATAGCTCTAGAGTCGATTTGAAAAAGTAGGCATGTTTTTTTTAATTCTCTGATAGCTCTAGAACAATTTGAGAAATTAGGCTGTTTTTTTTAATTTAATAATAGCTCTAGAGTCGATTTGAAAAAATTAGGCATGTTTTTTTAATTCTCTAATAGCTCTAGAACAATTTGGGAAATTATGGTGATGATTTAAAGTCTTCGATTTTCTGGGATATAAAGATCCATACACTTTGTTTGAGTACTTATGGACTACATTTTAGCAACATTGTATCAAAATCGTAAGAGCATATTTTGAGAAATTCAGGTTTTTAAAAATGTATAACCAGAAAGGGTTAATTCATTTTTTAATTTTGAAAAATGGTCGTGAGAAATGGCTGAATTAACACATGCCAAATTCCATTAATTTCTTGCCATTGTTTTGTACGCGGAATCAAAGACTGAATAGATCAATAAAAATTTCATCATCGATTTTTTTTTGTAATGCATTGTAACCACTCCAATGACCCAAAATGTGATTAACTCTCCATTACGAATGGGTCTGAGTTTCCCAGGAAAGTGTTTCCTTTAGGCCTACAGTATGAAAGACATTTTCAGCATTGCAATATGTTGCCAAAACCTCTTGCATAATAATATTATACAATACGTATACCATCGCTTTGCCAAAATTACAGGCAGTTGCCAAAAATAAGTGACATCTATTTTGCAACATCAAGATTCCGCATTGGCGGAGTAGTAATTTCTGAATAATAATGACACACAGCAGTCTCGCTGACGTGCTAGAAGCGAAGTTCCAAAATTATTTTTTAAATATTAAAACCATTTGGAAACGTGATATCGCCATCATAAATATGGTTAAAACCTGTACAAATTAGCATTTAAAACTTTAAAATTACATTTCAAAATACATAAATGAACCTCTGTCAAATTCATTTTCTTAATTTGAATGGATTTTGAAAATTTTAAATGTTAAATTTTAAGCAGATTAAATACTGATTACGAAAAGAAGTACCTGATTAGTAAGCATATTTCCAAAAAAGTTTAAGAAATAAAGGTTTGAAATGAACTCCATTTAGAAACAGTTAAAAAAATTTCGCTGAGTAAAACAAATTTATACAAGCTATTACCAAAATCGAATTTTGATGACAAAATAAGATCAAACGCTAACACTTGATTGCTAAAACACACACACACACACACACACACACACACACACACACACACACACACACACACACACACACACACTCGCACATATTTTAGGTCTAAAAATCGAAGTTTCCCTGATCACAATATTTTCTTAAATTCCCTACTCTGTAACCTGTAATGAGAAAAAAATTAACTGTATATTATTTTAGAGATAATTAAAATGCAGCCTAGCCTAAATAAACTAAAGATTATCTTCTCTAACTATCTAAAATTAATTTAGGATTTGTACAGTTGCTTGTTCCAAATGTTTTCGACTTGATTTAACCTGAAAATACAAAACACGAACTCTACACACTTGATGTTACATGCACTACAAACATTAATACCATATGCAGAAGATATTAGCTGATCCTACCAGCAGGTGGTGAGTATAAAAGATTTGTGCTAAAATTAAAAAAAAATCGAACATGCTACTCTAGCCGGCCGTGGCGGTGGCTGCCATGTGTTCCGGCGACAAGGCCAATTATCGAGAAGGCGTTTCTCATTAATGTTCCCCATTTGACAGTTTCGGGTTTCCTTGATGATGAAAACGGGATTAAGTTTCAGTATAAGTAATTACAAGAGCCGTCCATTAATAATCCAGGCCTCGTAAATTCGTAAGGACAGACTACTAGACATTAATTATGATTTGCACAATCATTGTTATTTTGTAATTCATGCAGAAACAATCTATGGAAACGAAAACTGGACGGTAAAGGTTTACGTGGTCGAAGGAACTCAATTTTGCCTTGAAATCAAAGCAAGTAATTTATTTATGTTTCAAGCATACTACCATAACAGACATAACCTAAGATAACATAACCTCAAAAGTAATTTAACGAAGAGAAAACTCTTACCAAAAGTATCTATTTATTTGCTGTTTAATTGAAATAGTTTATAGACTAAAAGTCCAAATATTTTGTTAATTCTGTCCCAATCTCACATTTTAATATTGTTAGGTACAAAAAAATATTATTAGGCCTAACCTAAATTAGTCAAATATAAATTTTAAAATGTTCTTTAAACATAATTCTTAAATTTAAAAAAAATACATAAAATCACGATTGAAAAGTTCGGAATAGTTGCTTCAATTATTCAGAACAACGTAATTCATTTAACAAAATAATTAATTCTAGGTTATTTTTACAGTGTAAGTAAAACTATGGAACAATGGAAATAAACATAACGTCAATCAATATAATTTTATAAAATACAAACCGTTTTTGGTGGACATGATCTGCATCCCTTACAACACAATAGAATTGCTGAATCGTTTAATAAAAACGTGACAGGCTTAAGTTTTAATTTTATTTAACGGCGGGCAGTTTTATTCCTAGCAAATTCCAGTAGGTAAAATGAAATTCTAATATTTAAAAAAATCAGTTATTGAACCAAAAATAAAAATCATGTATCATGTATTCTCTTACTTTTTATTTTAATTACGATAATTGTTGAGAAAAACACAAAATGGCTAGTTTTTAACAACATAACCTAAAACTTATTATATCCTATCAGCTGTTCAATGAAATCAGCTGATCGCTACGAATTAATATAAAACAACTGATTTACTATTACATAGTTATCAAAATTAAATTAACAATTAATTCATTTCATATATTTACATCGGTTCGTAGTTTCCGCAGTGGTTATCATGTGCTCCTTACGCGTAAGGTCCCCGGTTCGAACCCGGACGGAAACACAGGAATTTTTAATTATAATTAATTTAATATAAGACTTGCGACGAGCAAAATATACTGTTATATATCAATATAAATGTGTGCACTCGCATCACGCAAAATCCAACATCACAACCAGCCCTAAAACATGTTACATGTTAAAAAGTTTTGTTATCTGGTAAAATTCGTCCTGCCGTTTGAAAAATACGGCTTTTTCAGGTTAAAAAAGCATTAAAATCTGCAAAAAATAAGATTTTAAATGTTCAAATTTCACTGAAAATTTGAAAATAACCTGACGGTGGTCGGGATTCATTATCGAGTTTTCAAAGTAATTTAAACTTTAAGCTCTAGAACTCAGGCTATTTTAATACCAATTATGATGACGAAATCAAATTTTTGTTGTGTAAAATTCACTTCCATCACGTCAACGAAACAGTTGCATGTCGCTTTTTCAGTAAACTTTAATTGGAAAATGAGCTTTTGAAGCGACTAAAAACCAGAACTTTAAAATGAGTTCCGATCTTTAAAGATCAACTTTCGAGATGATTAAAATGTTGTGTATAAAGAGATACTTCTTTAATGGTGTGTGTGTGTGTGTGTGTGTGTGTGTGTGTGTGTGTGTGTGTGTGTGTGTGTGTGTGTGTGTGTGTGTGTGTGTGTGTGTGTGTGTGTGTATTTTCTAGAGCACATTAAACTGAATGATCGATTGAGATAAAATTTAGTATTTTATGAATGGCACCTAATGTCTTGGATCTATTTTATTTGTAAGAATCAATGTTTTATGTTATGAATCATTTAATGAAGCATATTATGAAGCATATCATAAGTCAGTGTAACAAATTTAATTTGTAAATCTGAAACGAAACGGAACAATAAATGTAAGATATTCTAAAACTTCACGATAGATCTACGGTAATTTAAACTTGACAATAGGCCTAGAGCTGGTCACAGATCTAAATCCATCAAATAATTGAACCGAATATGAAGACAGGCCTATTTGTGAAAATATTTTTACAGTAATCATTTTAATATTAGTGAGATACAGTAAAATTGTAAAGTAGCCATTTAGTTGTTTTTCAAACCCACTGAAGGCACGGTTTTAAAGACTGAATGAAAGTGAGGTGAACTATTTTTCAAGTCATCGCGTTTCTTCTAACACAATTCGTAAAATAATTCTGTTCGGATACTACAGTATCGGGTAGTTTACTAAAAAGACCAGCAGAGTGTGCCAGTTCGCAAGATCGAGCCTGGTATCTACCGTTGACACGTCTTCTTTAGTCTTGCTGCCTGAAAACGACTTTAAAACAAAAAAAACTCCCAATCTAGATTATTTTTTCAATATTTATTTGAATTACACCAGTGTTAGGCTACGCACAAATCGGAAAACGAAATTTAAAACACGGTTGAAGAACACTAGACCCCTTAACAGGAAAAAGCGCTTATTTCAAATTTTACTCCAAAAGTATGGATTTATAAATCCATACAATTTGCCATATAATTTCCATATAAATTTGCCATATTTCTAAATATATAAATTTGTCATATAAATTTCCTTGCCATATAATTTCTAAATTTTATGGTCAAGAACACCGACTACAGAACAGTCAATAACTACAACACCGTTATAGGTTAGGTTACAACAACAAGGTTAGGTTAGTTTGAAGTTTGAATAAATGTTTGAAAATATCACGTCACCATAAAAATGGAGAACTAAAGAGGAAATTCAACATTTTTAAATGTAACTCTATTAAGTGACCCATGGTCGAAATAAGTTTGTCGCGTTGAGAAAATTAGTGTAAAAAAAATGTCCGATCCATTTTTTCTAACGGAAATGTTGAATTCTGAATATTGTTTGCTTCATGACGTTGTGCCTATCTAGGAGGCATAATTTTTCTTCAGATTTGTACAACAGATTCTGAATTTAGTGTTATTTTTAAAAAGCAATCAACATTCAGTTTATTTTGTTAATCGAGCAGTATGTTTTGGAGAACTAAACTACGATCAAAATTTAATGTTAAAAAGTGTTTGCAGAAAATTTAGTTCGACCGTGCGCCTGGGAGGTATCAGCGAAGGCGTCACATATCGGCCATCTTTAGGCACTGTTCCAACAATCTGACATCGCTGGACTTGTATTCAATTAGCATTAGCCTATGGAATCAATTCAAGAAATAAGGAATGCTTCTGGTTTTATCGAAGGCATACAATGTTGCGTGACTTTTACTTTCAAGGTTAGATTAGTTTCAAGTTTAAATGTTTAAAAATATCACGTCACCATAAAAATGGAAGAATTATGGAGGAAATGTAAATCTATATTAAGTGATCCATGGTACAAAGAAGTTTGTAGCGCTGATAAAATTAGTGTAAAAAATTTTTCGATCTAATTTGTTCTTAACAGAAATGATGGATTATTAATGTTGTTTGCTTCTTCATATTTGCAAACACTTAATAGAGGTTTACATTTTATAATGTTGTGTTACCGATACAATTTCAGTTTTTTTTCAGATTGGACCTTTTATAACCTAGTTTTAAACGTATAAAAAACTTTTTAAATTTTAAACACCACTCAGTGTTTTCTTTTAAATATCATTTTGTAAATATTATTTAGTACTGTGTCTCTAAACAAAGCCGAGGACCGTTATAAATGTGTCCGTCCATCTGTGCCAGTCAAACATTAGTTATATAGAGCCGCCAAAACTATAGAAGCTAAGTTTCTATGTTCCAATCTCTAATTGCAACATGTTAGGAAACATTATAAACCTAATTCGGATTTTAAAAAAATGTTTTTAGGATTTTTTATATTTTACTTTTTATATACTTACGGATCAAAACAAAAGCATGTTTTGAAAAATACACTTACAACTTTAGAATGTTTTTTTTACATTACTCGAAGTTCTGCAGTGCGGGTAACAGTAAATATAATACAGATTAAATGTCAGTTTTATGTTTTTGACATCGAATGCGTTTTAAAAGTAGCATTTAAATTATACGCCACAAGAGTTAAATATACTGGACTACATCACATCCTTGAGTCTATAATAGGGCCGAAAGAGATCATACACACACGCGCGCATGCATGCACACGCATACTCATGCACGCAGGCGCACACCCACGCACGAGCGCGCGCACACATGCAAATAGAGAGAGAGAAGGAGACAGAGACAAAGAGAGAGAGAGAGACAGACAGACAGACAGACAGACAGACAGACAGACAGACAGACAGATAGGTAGACAGACAGACAGAGAGAAAGAGAGAGAGAGAGAGAGAGAGAGAGAGAGAGAGAGAGAGAGAGAGAGAGAGAGAGAGAGAGAGAAACAAAATGTTTATAGTAGTATAATCTGCTGTCATTTTACCAAAGAAATTTAAGATATCAAAATAAAATAAATTCCACTGACCTCAACAAATCCTTTACATTGAGCCCGCCTATCATGGCTTTATACCGCATTGATTTTTAGGCCTAAACTTTAGAAAGATCTAACCTTAAACCTACTGCCTACGTCTGTTTCATAGGCGTCATTTACATCTTGCTGAGCTTTGTTACATCTTTGCTAAATTGTATGTAATCAATTTATATCAAAAAATATTACTATTTCACGCGTTCACTCTACATTTTAAACCCAGCTTATAAACGTACGCCTTGGATATCTTAAACAATTGTTAAAATCTATTTCGCGAAATCAGATCCCCTCGCAATGTTTATCCGGCGAATCGAATCGAACACGTGATTGCGTAACGATGTCGTTTGTCACTGTACGGACAGACAATCAGACGGAACGACTCGAAAGCCGTGCGCCTAATGATTGCGCCCCGTGCGGCAATTTCACAGCTTATTACGAGACTACGCGAAGAGGCATAGGCGCACCGACAGCCCGGCTCCTGGCGATTTTCCAGAGAAAATAGGTTTTCGTAAACCCTCACAGGGCTCAGGCCTAATTATTCTGTCGGGGATAAGTCGCGGATAAATTGGGGTCGGTTCCAGACTTGAACAAAATCAATGACGTCTGTAAAAACTGGCTTCATCCCTAAGGAAAAATCTGCAACCAGGAGAATATCTCACGCTAAACACTGTTAGGTTAGGTAATGAGTCTGGTTGGCTTCTGGTAATTGGTTCCAGTAACTTACCCACCGCCAAATAGACCCGAAAACAAGCAGCAAAGTCAGTTTGTAAGCCTATTAAATTTTATCTCAAAACTAATTTTTTAGCTCGTTTTTTAAACTAAAAAAAGTATTTTTAAAGCCTGAAGTGAATATTAAAACTATTTAAGCCAATAATTTTTTAATGTTTTTTCAAACAATGTTTCTTGTAAAATTACTACAATAATTTTTATGAATGATTAAAAATAAGTATTTTCATTCTGTAATACAATATAAATGTTCTGAAGCCTGTACGTAGTTTTAATAATTTACCAAATTATTTAAGAAATTTATTTAAAAACAATTCCAGGACCATGTTTGTATTTAAATCAATAATTAGTAAGTTTACTTGGTTTCGTCTTCTTATCACAGGTTTAAGCCCGCTGAGGGATTACACAATGACATTGATATTTCTGTTTAAAAATTACCAAAACTGCAAATTAAAAAATAGTGGCAGTCAGGATTCTGGCCGAAAGAATCTATCTAGGAGGCATAATTTTTCTTCAGATTTGTACAAAAGATTCTGAATTTAGTGTTATTTTTGTAAACAATTTTGAGCAAGTTGGGCAAGAGTACGTAGCGTAATGCGTTAATTTTAGTATTTATCAATGAACCTATTTACATAGATTATTTTAAACAAATAAATTTAAAATGTAAAAAAAACTTAAGGCGTAAGCGGGTTTTGAACTCACGTCCTGTAGTTTTAATTAACAGAAACCATAGCGCTGAGCTAGAATGCACATAAAAATTTGCAACTCAACTGATACACTTAAATTCATGACTCTTTTTTATATGTTATTCGTGTTGTGAGAGTTTCTATTCCCTCATTCAAAAAGCGCTAGGCCGCCTAATATATATATATTAATCAATAAACTTACAGATAAACCCACGGGGATCCTTTGTTTCCATTATGACCCATTATCCAAACCATTCACCACAGTTTCAAATCACGTTTAAATATTACACACTTAAGTGAATATAGAACATAGATGATTAAAATGAAATTCTAAATCATGTTTACTCTGTAGGCCTATCAAGAAACATTCAGATTTTAGTGAAAGGATTTCAAGAAGACAAAAGTCACAAAAACAAATTCTAAAACTATTTGGTAACAAGAAAAACTAATAGGTGATAGTTTGATTACAACTTTTTATAATATATAGGCTGTCATAAAACTTCAATAGCCTAAAAACTATTGAACTAAATTTATAATTAACAATACAATCTTCCTAGTTTGGCTGAAATAAGGAGTCATTTAAGACTGTCAAAAGCAATTACCCTGAAATTTCTTGTTCAATTTCAAGTAAAATCGCAACTGTGGCAGGTGGTTCAAAAGCGCAATCTGCACTCTAGTTGCACGAAGGTAGTTTTTTAATTATAAAAGTTTACTAAATGCTTGTTCTTCATCAGAAACTTTGAGTGTAATTCTGCAAAAAAACCTCGTGGTTATGTTTACTTAATTTTATTTAAAAGGATTATGGCCGTTCCTGGTTTCCATCATTACTTTCAAAAGGTTGTTTTGTGAACATTGTTTTAGTTACAATTCTAATTACTAAACGCAGCGCCGGCCAGGTCGGGCAAAATTTACTGTGGCGCCTATGTAAGGGCGTTTTTAAGATGTCTAATAAAAATGGGTGCACATATACTTTTGAAATAAATGTGAAAATAATTTTTAGGTTATATGATAGTGATTATTATTGTAAAAATAACTTTTATTTAAATATAATTATTAACAAATAGTATTAGAGTTATTAGCCCTGACTGAGCTGGCGCCCCGCCCTCAAAGGCTGGCACTGACTAAATGAAGCAGTTACGTCATTAGCTGCACAGAACGACATAGAAGTTTCTACTTTATCTAGGGTCTTAAGTTGACATATCAGATGGCTGGGACAAATTAGCAATTGTATGTTGGCCTACTCATGTGCTAATTTCTAATGGAATGCTGAATTATGAGAGAGTTTGCCAAAAAATACATTAATTCCAAAATATTTCTATTGTTCCAAAATATTTCTACACTCACAAGAAATCCATTTCATTTCCTTTCGCTTATTCC
Source organism: Callitettix versicolor (assembly GCA_022606455.1). NCBI lineage: Eukaryota > Metazoa > Arthropoda > Insecta > Hemiptera > Cercopidae > Callitettix > Callitettix versicolor. The sequence continues at coordinate 98,983,990 of CM040189.1, forward strand.
TTTCTTTATTTCTGCAATATTTCCAGCCGCAAGTTTTCTTCTAGCAAAATTTCTGATTAGTTAAGTTTTCTGTAGCTCTGAAACTTGTCTTCTCTGTCAAGTCAACCGGTGCTTCGGAAATGCTCGGAAATGCCTCACATGTCGAAATGCTTTCTTTCTTGAGCGCTATGTGAAATTTGGCTACGAAGGAAAAACAGTTTTCTGTTTTATAAGTCACCGCCTCGGTGGCCTTGTCGATAGCGTACTGGGCTTTCACCCCGAGGACCCGGGTTCGATTCCCGGCCAGGGCTTGGTATTACGGATACGCTATTAATCCGACAGAAGTGACTACTTCTTATCACGGGTTATGGCTATGTATTTTACACCACAAAATAAAATTTATAGTCGATTTTCAAAATCATGAGTACGTTCATTTCAGTTTAATATATTTCTAAATACATAATATATGATTTTATGGTTTTTTGCCAAGACATAGATTTTTGCTACTCGACACTAGAATAGGCTATAACTGACCATGGGAGAAGCACGGAGTCCCAAATGTATTCCTGCTACTCTTAATATCTGACCCTGTGACTTATTGTCAATGTAAATGCCAACTTCAATGGAAACTGCAATATTTTAATTTGGAAAGGCAGGTTGTTTTGAACTATAAGATTGTTTCAATTAAAATCATTGCAAATGTAAGTTTATAAACAATAATTTTATAATAAATAATAACAGGGACCCCATGTTCATTTTAAATTTCATCTCAATCGGTCCAGTAGTTAATGTGTGATTGAATAACAAACAAAAACACACGTAAACTTTCAAATTTAAAATATTATATTATGAAGTATAAAATATTATTAAAACGTCATTGTTGTAGCCTACAGTTAACACATATCACAAAACTGAATACTAAATAATTCAGTTGCACTAGGTAAGTAGTATAATGGCATTTAAATATTTATTATTCACACCTACCAATATGTAGCCTAATAACGTATAAAACGTCACTGTTACACAGTTAACACTTGTCATAAAACTAAATACTAAATAAAGTTGGACTGGGTAAGTAGTATAATGGCGCAAACATACAAGTTTTCACTTCAAAAATACATTTTAAAACAAAAATATGTACAAGAGCGTGATGCGTGACGGTAAACTGAATTTTTTCCAGTGCAAAACATACATCCATTCCCCGCCATAAAAAGTAGTCACTTCAAAAAAAAAAAAAAAAAAAAAAAAATAAGTTTCATAAGTCCTAATCGGATTGAACTGTAACTAACAGCCTAAATGTATATATAAACGGTTAATGCTTACAGAGTAGGTAAATGCACAATTGTGCATATAAGATTCAGGGAGTAGGGCCTATAGCATCACAATTCCTTTGTGATTGTTAGCCTTGTAATTGTACAGCCCTGCTATATTCCTTTGGTTTTTCTTGACATATTAGTGTCATTATCAAAATATTTTCACCTGAAATCGATCATATCAATTTTGCCATTTTATACCCTTTTAAATTTACTTTCTATTTCCAATATTGTCTTCTAAACTAAATCAAAGTTTCTTCAACTTACCAATATTTCACAACCTTCTTATTTTTTACGTAGTACTTCAATATAAAATCATTTTGTTCAATATAAACACTAAACAGCATATAATGTTGCACCACAGACTACAAAATATAAATGAGGTTTTCTTTTCTTTCAAGAAGCCAAAACCTGTTGCCAACATAAATTTGTGGATTCTCCTGAATTTTCTTAGTGTTGACTGGCTTTCAAACTTTAGTTAAATTAATCAGAGTGAAAAATTAACTCTTAAATCACAAGAAAGTCTTAAATTTCGTCCGTTTTTTTTCAAGAAAGAGAAAAATATTTCTTCTTAAAAACTACAGCTCAAAAATTTAAACGCGGCGCCCGGTATACACTTGTGCTATTAAATGATACTTTGTAGCCACCGCATAGGCCTAAACACTTCGTTTCGTGGTATAAACATCCATAGTATATCTGGTCCAGCTGAAAGAAGACCGCTAGCTACCTCACGAAAGATGTAAAAAACTTTTCCTTAAAAGAGATCTAGCAGAACAATGTGTTGGAGAAAGTTAACAAACTATCATCAAAGTTAAAACACAAGTGGCGAGGTACACCAGAAGTCGTCCGTTTTGGGAAGTGGAGCAGGATTACAAAAAACTCTTTTTATTACTGGGATCACTTGTGTACTTACTTTTATGTTGGCTTAAAGTTTCTCGTGCTTTTAAAAGAACTACCAGGCAACTAGAAGATAACAGGAGACACTTTCTATAACTTGCCAAGACGTGTGTTTCAAATGTGGAGATTTGTAAGTGACCTTTTACTGAGGAAGAAGACATATTACCCAGCAGAGCTTATAATAGGCCTAAGAATAATGATTTCACACGTACAAAACACACTGCCAAATTTTAACCAACCTGTTGTTCTGAGTTAATTTAAGTCTAACTGGATAATTAATATTCCTTCAAAAAATGTATGTTATTAAACCGAAAATAAAAATCGTGTATCATGTATTCTCTTGCTTTTTTAAATTTTAATTACTACAATTTATTCGAAAACACGACAAATTAACATAGCTAGTTTTTAACAACATAACCTGAAACTATTTACAGTTCATAAGCCTGAATGATATGTAAATAGCCTATGAACTGTTCAACGAAATCAGCTGATCGTTATGAACTAATATAAAACAACTGATCTTTTAATATAACTACAAAAATTAACGATTCATTGCATATAATTAAATCAGTAAAACTTTTTCGTAGTTTCCGTAGTGTAGTGGTTGTCACGTCCGCCTCAGACGCGCAAGGTGTCTGGTTCGATCCCGGGCAGAAACACGGGAAGTTGTAATTATAATTAATTTAAAATGAGACTTGCGACGAGCAAATTTTACTGTTATATATCGATATAAACATGTTATGTAGAGTTTCACAGATGAAAGTCGGTCGGAAATGACCTTGCAGTGATACAAAAATTGCTGGAAACTGCAATCTTCCAGGTTGCCGGAACCAATGTATTCAAGAGGTACATTTGCCACTGAGGTGATATTGCCAAATGACTTACTATGAAATGAGCGTTTAACTTGGAGTTACCAATATTGTATTTATCTTTTTTATAAAATTGTAATATTTGTGAGCTTTGGCTGTATGACGGAATACAGTTTTGAAAAAAAAACAGCACATAATTAGCGTATTAATTAAATTGAAAATAGACGAATTGTCGCATATCAGAAAAGATACAGCAACAGGTCCGACAGGAATTTCGCAGTAAATAAAGCTTTTGGAAGTACGTGTTTGAAATAAACAATATTGTAGATTCATTAACTTTCAAATAGTTAGTACAAACGCCCCCAGAGCGCAGCACATCCCGATATTCTTAATGTATGAAGAACTGATATAGAAATACTGTATTTTTTTATTAGATTTCCTTAGTAATATAATTTAGTATTATGCTGTATTTCTGTAATTATGCTGACAGTTATTTTACATCATTAAAAATTGTGTATTTTTCAATTTATATAAAAATAAAACATATTTTAAAGATGAAATGATATGTTAACATTGTAGACCAATTTAGTTTTAATAAAACTATTTACTCCTAACGGATTTGAACTAAATTGTTTTAAAAATAAATTATTCAAATTAACATTAAAGCTACAATTACATGTAAACTAGATAGTAATTATTAGCTCATTAGATATAACTATTATCTTAAATACCTAACCATATTAAGTAACTAACTGTTAAATCCTTACAGTTAGCTGGTAACTGGTACCAGTTATAAAAAAAACTAGTACCACTTAAGTGAGGTTGTTAAGTGAGGTGTTGCTATTAACATCAATGCATCCTAGCCTACTGTTAAGTAGGCCTACTAGACTATAAGTCTATGGTTTTACTATTTAATTTATTATTATTACTAGTATTGTTTTTGTTGTTATTATAAAAGTTTGATGTTAATGCTACAAGCTGACTGTTTGTAATTAGTTAAGTACTTCAAGGATGAAGACTGTTCCATTTTAAAACTGATTTGAAGACAATGAGGTACAATTATTTCTCAGTCCCCATCTGTATAAATTTATTATAAGACATATTTTTTCTCAAAAAGTAAATTTATTATTTTTAATTTATAAATTAATTCAAACAGAAATTTTTATATTTCTTAAGGGAATTTAATAATTTGCTATTAGTCTAAGAGTTAAAAATTGGGATTTTGTGTTTTAAAATACAGCATTATATTTTTGAATTTCTATTGACTCTGGCTTTAACTATAGTCTATACTGATAAACCATTGTATCTGTACATTCAATAGCTCATAACTTAAGAAAAAGCAACAATTGATTTTGTTAAACTATACATTTGTATCAAATATTGTGTTTAAGTCTGTAATATTATATTAGGCCTATACTCAATCATTACTTATTCTATGGGTTACAAATGTAGCCACCTCAGTGGCCTAGTGGATAGCATACTAGGCTTTCACCCCGAGGACTCGGGTTCATTGGCATTTTCTTACGCTTCATCCCATCGTCTGCATTAGCAAATAGTCGGACATTAAACACAAAAAAAAAGAAAAAGGGTTACAAATATATTACTGTATGTATTTAGATATAATATTTTAAGAAGTATATGTTAATCAATAAATAATGAAGTTTAAATATTAATTGGTTATGAAAGCATCATTATCTGTATTAAATATACAATGAATATCACTGTCCAACATATCACGGAACATTTAATATACTACTTAAAACTTTGTTGTGAAATAATTGGATTGTTTTATGATAACAGGCTTTAGAACATTGTTTTTAAAAGTAGACTATCTAATACTAAAGGAAAACATAACACGTTTTAGGTTATTACACTTCTGTATTAAACTAGAAGGTCCTGAAATGTCTGTACACAATGAGATGTGACTGGACAGAAGGATATGAATTCCAGATCCACTTCTATTGTATAAGATAGGCTACATTGTTACAAATTTATCTTGTGATTAACAAATAGCCTGTTGTATTTAGCTTATATCAGTTGACACACTGCTTTTAACACTCGAATGATGTGTTGGCATACTGAGAAATAAGATAGAAGAGTAGGAAGTCGCCTCGGTGGCCTAGTGGATAGCGTGCTAGGCTTTCACCACGAGGACCCGCGTTCGATTCCCGGCGAGGGCTTGGCATTTTCATACGCATTAGCGCACAATAGTCGGACGTAAAAAAAAAAGAAGAGTAGGAAATGTGCACATACATGTTTCGCCGCTATACAGATTCCTGGAATTTTGTTGGCCTCAGTTGAGATAGTCACAATATATATTTTTACTCTAGGAATGTAAAGGGACCAACGCAGTTTGCCATTAGAGAGATTTCCATTGTAAAGAGTTCTGCAATGGAACGATTTTACAGTTTCAATTATCTGTGGTGTTCTAGCAACCTGAACCACTTGGTTGACTCAATTCAGCCATGAATGAATATGACATCCACACGATTAACCTGCAAATGTTTATTTGATAGTTTGCAAAACTGTGATTTCAACGAGACAATGATTTGGTTAAAAAACATATAATCATCAAACTCCAATAATCAAAGAGCCAAAAGTATTTATTGACAACACCATGAGGCTAAAAAAAAACAAGCTTCATCAGAACAGCTGACAAGAGAATTTGTTATCACCTTTAGTGTTCTAAACTGTCTGTAGTGTTCTGAAAACAAATCAGAAAAATTCAAGAAATTTCATGTTTGATTAAATGTTTTTGAGTGAGTCAAAAGAGGTCCGTTTTTTTAAGTAAGGTCAATTTTTAAAAAACAATTTAAATCATGTATACAAAGTGCAAAAAACAAGCTAATGTGCATATTCACCATATACAAGGTGTGTTTAGAAAGTAATGAGAATTTTAATTTTTTGAACAAAATATTTATTTATTCTTCTACATTGATGTTGTCGCCTTCAAAATAGACCCCATTGATGATTATGCACTTGTGCCAGTGCTTCTACCAATCCTTGAAACACTTCTCAAACTCTGTCTTTGAGATAGCTTTTAGTTCTTTCAGCGATGCGCTTTTAATGTCATCTACGGCTGTAAAACGACGGCCCTTTAAGGTTCTCTTTATTTTGGAAATAGAAAAAAGTCACACGGAGTCATGTCTGGCGAATATGAAGGCTGGGGCATCTTTGTAGTACTGTTTTTGGCCAAAAATTCACAAACAACAATGAAGTGTAAGCTGGTGCATTATTGTGGTGCAAAAGCCATGAATTGTTTTTCCACAGATATGGGCATTTTTTTCGGATTGCTTCACGCAAACGGCGTTGAACTTGTAGGTAGTACTCCTTATTGACCGTTTCACTTGGTGGCAGGAATTCATGATGCACTATGCCATTAATATCGAAGAACACAGTGAGCATAACTTTCATGTTCAACCGCATTTGTCGAACATTTTTCGGTCTTGGCGAGCCAGAATGCCTCCACTGGAAGTATTGAGCCTTAGTTTTGATGTCATATCCGTAAACCCATGTTTTGTCACCTGTTATAATACGTTTCAGTAATTCTGCATCGTCATTGACTTCATTTAGTGACTCCTGAGCAACTTTCATTCGCCTCTGTTTTTGTTCAAAATTCAACAATTTTGCTGCCATGCGTTCATATACAGAACACTGGAAACAATGTCATGACATGATCCAGACAATATTCCAACATCATCAGCGACCTCTCTAATTGTCATTCGGAGATTGTTAATAACCATTTCTTTCACTTTTTCCACGTTTTCATCGGTTGTTGATGTGCTGGGACGTCCAGGGCGTTCGTCATCTTCTACGTCTTCGCTGCCTTCTTGGAAATGCTTATACCACTCGTAAACTCTTGCTTTACTCATAGCAGACTTACCATAGCCCTTTGTTAACATTTCACACACTTTGTTACACTTTAATTCCATTTTTTACACAAAATTTGATACAAATTCTTTGATCCATTTTTTTTAAAAAACGAAAATTGCTGAGCTCATAAAACACGTCTAACCTTAGTGGCTGTCACAGACAAAGTCAACAATGAAAACAGCTGAAAGTTTTATCATACTTCAAGGGCATCTATACCAACATAATAAAAAAAATGTTTGACAATCGGACTCTCCAAGCCAGCGAAATTTAAAAATTCTTGTTACTTTCTGAACACACCTCGTATGTACATGGGTAAGTCAATAAGTAAAGTGCAATTGAAAAAAAAATTATATATTATTGTACTTACATAAATGATAATATTACTTTTCAGCATAATCCCCTCCAGAGGCGTAACTAGGCATTGGCATTTAGGCAGTTGCCAAGGGCGTCAGAATATCTTAAGGCATACTGTGAATTCGCATATTAATATTTGGCTTTAAAATGATTATACTATTTTTGCATATCTACAAGTTCATTTCAGTATTTCTTTGTATATCAAAAAAGAAAGTATTTTTTTATTAATTTTTTTTTTTTTAATAAATATAAAGGTATGTAAAAAATTAAAAATAAGAGTTGATTTAAAAAATGCATAAGAAAAAAAAACTAGATAAAGAAATTATAAAACTTTTTGTTATTTATATTAAACAGATATTTTATCAAGTCGTTTCACTAAACCCATTATCAAGTCATAGGTCTAATACAATTCATTGCAGAGCACAAAGCTCAGTCAATAGTTTTACTTTACATTTACATGCACGCACGCGCACGCGCGCGCGCACACACACACACACACACACACACACACACACACACACGATTCTTTGATCTGATTCCCTTTAATTGACATTCAACTACCATTTATCACTTTTATAACTACCATTGAAAAAACATAAGAAATTGCAAAGAAAATTAAACAAAAACTATATAAAGACGGTTTATTAACTGAAAACATCTGTGGTCAAGGGTACGATAATGGAAGCAATATGGCAGGGAAATATAAAGGTATACAGGCAATATTTTTACGAGGCAATATATATTCATTACGAGAATATGGGTTACTGCGCATGTTGCCTATTTTTATGTAAGTAAATCTAATTTTAATATATTATTTTTATATTGTTGATTTCAATAGATAATAAATGAAGTTAATAAATGCACAAACTTTCTTATATTCAGTTAAGTTTTTGTAAAAGAAGTGTAAGTTAAACACTTAATGATTTACGCAAAACGGAGAGCTTTGGGGGCCTACGTGAAGATTTTTTCCCAAAAATCTGGTTCAGAAGCTATCGAAAAAAACCTGAAAATCTGCCTAATTTTTCAAAATTGTTTTGTCAGATTTTACTCATGTTGAATCATAGGTAACATTCATTAGGCCTACTTGAGTTAAAGTATCAAATTTGAAAATAATCATGTTTCCGGTTCCAGTGTAAATCAAAAACAAAAGGTATTGGTATATTTTCGTTTTCCTTTAATTCAACCTAAATTCCTTTAATTTAAAATTTTGTACACTGATTTGATTTAAAAGGCTTCAATATAACAAAACGTTTACCATATTCTAATAGCTTACACAGATTTTTTTTTTAAATATGCCAATTTCCAAGTTCTTTTTTGTCAGTACCTTCCGTACCTTTCGAAGGGGATTTTCCATAAGTTGTAGGCCTATTGTTTGTGTGGGTAAGGACAACATATGAGCAAAAGTAAAGCGAAATTGTTATAGCCGAGTTAATAAAAAGTAATTAAATTTTTTAGTGTTCCCGAGATATGGATAATATTTTCCTAAATTCTAGATTACATTGAAATCGGTCAGTCTGTTAGGAGTTTTGCCCTTTCATCATTGTTCATAGACGCACAAAACACACACACACACACACACACACACACACACACACACACACAAATTCTTTGATATGATTACCTTTAATTGACATTCAACTACCATTTATCACTTTTATAACTATTGAAAAAACCATTGAAAAAACAGAAGGAATTGCAAACAAAATTAAACAAAAACTATATAAAGATGGTTTATTAATTGAAAACATTTGTGGTCAAGGGTACGATAATGGAAGCAATATGGCAGGAAATTGTAAAGGTGTACAGGCAATATTTTTAAAAGAAAATTCTTTTTCTCTAGAAAGAGAAATATCTCTGCAGATATATGTTGCTCTGTACATAGCCTAAATTTAGTTGGAGTGCATGCCGCCAGCGTAAATTTCGATGTATCATTTTTTGGAACTATTCAGTCACTATATAACTTCTTCTTATCTCCTACCAGTAGGTGGAATGAATTATTATTATTACTTAGGTAAGCCTTTAAATGGTTACCGACATGAGGTGGTGTTCGAAATTTAACACAATTATGAATTCCTCCCTGTAAATAGGTTTTTGGCCAGGTGTTCAGAATATTTTGCACTACTTGTATGGCCTTTTCAATATCGATTATGATTTCCTTGCTATTGTTCTTTTAATGAGCCGAAAATATGAAAATTGCTTGGAGCCATATCTGAACTATATAGAGAGTGGTCCAGCAGTTGAAAACCAAAATTTTGAAGGAATAGGACTGTGTTTTTAGTCATATAAGTTCAAGCGTTATCTTGAAGCAAAAGCATGCCTTTTGAAAGATTACCATGTCTTTTGGATTTGATTTGATAAATGCAGTAGCTCACAGTAGCTATCAGTATTTATTGTTTGACCTTTATGTTGAAGTCAACCAAAACTGGACCTTCACACATTCCAGAATGTCGTCATCATAACCTTTCCTGCAGACAGCTGAATTTTGAACTTCTTTCTTCTGAAAATGATGGAATCATGTCTCATCAATGGTTATTCATTTAAGAAATGAGTCACTGTCTACTTCATAATGTTCCAAATGCTTCTGAGGAATTTTGAAACAATTGTTTTTACGGAAACTGGTCAACTGACTTGAAACCTAGTGAGCACAGACTTTTTTTAAGTTTAAAGAATCGTGGATGATTGAATATGCTGAACCATGCATTACATTCAACTCAACTTGTAATATTATCAACTGTAATTTGTCAATTATCGAGAATCATTTGTTTAACTGTTTCAATATTATCATTAGTCTCTGAAGTGGAAGGCCTACCAGGCCACTGTCCATCACACAGAGAAATCCTACCACTTTTAAAGCAATCAATCCATTCAAGTTATGAGTTATGCCAGAACAATCAGTGCTGACACACATGTGATTCGAAGGGAAATTTAAATTTCCCTTTACTTTTTGACATGCCTTCCTAATATACAGTCTAAAACAATGAATGCTAAAATATGAAAATAGCTCTCAGGATGGATGAAAAAACATCTATTAAACCCAAATGGATCATAATCATACAGTATGTTATTTGTTTCTTATCTCCCATGTTTTATTTCTTATAAAAATATAACAGTGTGCATTATAACATATCTTAAATATAACATATAGATATGTACTTTCACATAATCAGTCACAATACTGGTGCAAGTACTAACTGCAGAAGTTCCTGCACAAATAGAAATCACCTATGCAGAACTACAATGACAACTACTTCATTTCGAAGTGCTTGTTAGTCTTCAAAGTACACAAAGTTTATCCCACGTCATATATAAAAACTATTGCAATAACATTCGGCTTAAAAACTTTTTATACATGTTGGTTTTAAGATGAATAGCAGTAGTTCTTGATGTCTAGATGCATGTTTTGTGGTCTTTTGTCAGAGTTGTTGCCAGGTTATTTGTAAATAATTAAATTTTGTATTTCACAATTATTATTATTTTTAGTTTGATTTTACATTTTTAAACTTACACTTAAATACAAATAATATATTAAAAACATCTCAGTTCAAAAAGTATGACCTCCACTTATTTGTTATTACAAGTCTGGAATTATTTGTTCCAAGTAAAAGTTTAACAAAGTAAATATTAATTTATAAAGTAATATGAATAACACTTAAAAAAGAGGAAACCATACTTTATGATTAGCTTATATTTTAAAAGTCATTGAATAATTATTACAAACATAAAAAATAAATTAAAACTATGTGGCAAATATTTAAATTTATAAACATAAATATAGTCTAATATAATAAACAACTTAAATGACTTATATAAAAAAAAACTGACAATTAATATTAGCACATGAAGCTGCGAAATGAATTAAGAGAGCAAGGTATAGAAGCACAAAGACAAATGTTTATGTTGTGATATTGTTACTAAGTCCATTAGTGTCTCCGTTTGGAGGTGGTTTTTCTTGAACAATAAAATATGCAAAGCCATCCACATCATCCAATTCTTTGGAAACAAATTTTCCAGCGATTGTGCTTCTCCCAGGAAATGGAGGCGTCAATTTGAAACTAGCTTTGGCTTCACCCTTTGGCGGAATATTCCTAGGAAAATTAAGAAATTAGCAACATAATCGATATAGAAACCATTATGATTTACGGCATCATAATGATTCCACCAGATTTATTGGTAGACCTTTTAAAGGTGTATTAATTATTATTAATAATGGTTATACAATAATGGTATTTGATGAATATATATTTGCTACTAATTCTAGCATTGTCTTTTCACCTACCTTTTTTTAAAACATTTTGGAATAATACAATTTTCAACAATTATTAACTTATTTGATATTTTTGACTGATACTTTTTCAAATTAATACATGAGGATCGATGCCGAACATAAATCTCGGCTGCCGATTTTTTGCCAGTGTGCATGTGCTGTCAGTGCATTCTTGCCAGAAAGATTATACAGTGAGAAGAGAATAAAAAAGGTAGTGAAAGAGTAAGATGTAGATTAACTGCAGGCAACTGGCGTCAAAACAGAATCAAACTAGAGAAGTGGTATTCTACCAGACTATTTTTTGCCTTATAAAAAACTTCAAAATTCAAGAATCGTAAAAGCCATGAAATCATCAAATTATGAAAAGAACTGCGATCTTCTTTATTTGTGGTTTAGTCAACAGCGAGCTAAAGGAAGTCTACTTAGTCTGTTGATTCAGGAGAACACATTATTTTTCCCAAAGAAATTACAAGGAGAAGAAAGTTTTCTGATAGTTCTGGGTGATTGGACACATGAAAAAGAAGATATGGCATGCCCTAGCTTGAAATACATTGAGAAAAGTTATCCACTAATAGCAAAAATATGGAAAAACAAAAAAGAAAGGAAATCTGTCACTTGATGAACTTTATAACTGTGATAAGACTGGTCACAATTACAAAATGCTTCCAATAAAACACTAGCTGCTACGGTTGCAGTTTCCGCACCAGGTTATAAGAAATTGAAGAACATAATAGTGTTCCTAGTTGTAGCAATGCCTCTGGAGAGATCATAAATTGCCACTTTTGTTAACTGGAAAGTCTGCCAAAAGCACTCAAAAACATACAAATTTTAGTGCTTTATTTGTATAAGTTGTGTATAATTATGTATAAAAGGTGCAAGGATGGAGAACTCAATTTTCATGCGTGCGTGTGCGCGGGTGTGTGTGTGTGTGTGTATGACAATTTTAAAACACTAACCACACATTCATTATAATAAAGGTCTTGGTATTTACATTTTATTAAAGAAATGATTTTGTAACTATGAAGTAATAAATACCATGATTTATATTTGTTTCTTACAATAGCTTTGAGTCACAACCAGTCGGCATTCTGACAACTCAGCGAAGTTAAGTCATAATTATATTTTCTCTAGTTTTCTTCCACTCCTGGTCATAAAAAAAGATGATAATCCTGATTTATACTTTAATTCATAATTTTCATAACAACTTCCTGACTGCTCTTCAGTTTCTGAATATAAACTTTAAAAATAACCATTCACTATAGGGTAATTAGGGCATTAGTTTTGGTTGTTAATTGAACGCTAAACTGTAATACTTAGGCCTATATGTTTCGGCTGTAAGTTCTCTTCATGCAAATATAAACTTATTATTATTTTCATAACAATAACATTTGAATTTTAATTGCTATAATTATACTTACTCATCAAACTTAATCTTAAGTTGTTCCTTAAGGCCAGGACCTTCAATTAAGAACTGCCCTTTCTTCAGCTGAACTGGCAAAGGATTGATAAATGAAGCTGTTGCACTGAATTCCTGCCCATGGATTGGAGTACCTTCAATCTGAACCACAGATAAATTACGATAAAAAAAATCTAATCACATTTATACAAATTGTTTAAAGGAAGTGTTCATAAAAAATCTTTCAATAATGTATTATGACATAATTGTTTTATAGTATTTTTGTGACATTAAAGGTATATGCTTTCGATTAACTATCATTTGCTTATGATACTATTAAAACTGTACAGATCTTTTACCAAAGGTTCTAAAAATGTTATCTGATAAGTTAAATCTAGGATTTATAGAAACTAATAGTGACTTTAAATAAAAACATCAATTTTTTATAACTAGGTATTTTTATTCACTCCTAAATAGCTTGTAAAATTAATAAAAAACAGATTATGTATCTTTAAGAACTGTTCAAATTCACTATTATAAACAGGTTAATGATTAGTTATAATTATGCTTTACTTTCTAGTGTACAAGTTTTACTATTGAAATGGTTTAGTACAACTGAACAAAAAGTGAAATGTTGGTAATAGGCCAATGCATTTGACAATCTAGCAGACATTTCAGACCTACACTTCCAGGTTTGAACAACCAACGGAAATGTCAATTTCTAAGTGGAAGTGTTTATTGTTAGAAATTGAAAGCACTGTTATAAAATCAGCTGATCTACTGATGAAGAAATAGAGGACATAGTGTGTGCTTCATTACTGTGATCTCCAGGAAAACCTAACTAATTAAAAATATTTTCTTCAGATACTGATGTGCCAAAAGCAATTGTCCAATGCATAAAAAATAAGAATAATTTTAGTAAAAATTTCAAAACACACTTAGTTCACAATATTTTGGAAGATGACCCAAGTAGGAGGGGTGAATTTTGTTGGCATATCATGAAATTGATCCAAACTGACATGAACATGTTTGATGGCTCCTGGCACCACGATCAAAGGATCTATTGTGTAACTGAAGTTTTGGATTATAATTGAGTAGACTGTTACCCTAAATGATTTTTAACAGTCCACTGACCAACTTATTCTGCTCAAGGTCCACAGAGACCTGGAAGCCAAACACCCTTTGCCTCGTACTGACATCTGCAGTTTCCTTATCAGTCCTGCCATAGTCTAAGAACAGAGCCGCCTCAATGGTCTAGTGGATAGCGTACTAGGCTTTCACCCCGAGGGCCCGGGTTCGATTCCCGGCTAGGGCTTGGCATTTTCATACGCTGTAAATCATCCTATCGTCTGCATTAGCCCAAGTGTGCACAATAGTCGGACATTAAACAAAAAAAAAAAGTCTAAGAACAGTTTCTTTGAAGTATAATGTTCCTGACTGACAACTTTCCATTCTTGAAGTACGGTTTGTATCTAATCTTGTTATCTCTCAGTCCTACAAGGTTTGCAGGACCCACCCCAAGGTTTAACCCCTGGTAGGTCTTCTACTCCTAGGTTTAATCAGAAGTCTTTCTGCTACCACCTAATATTTTGAACCCCAGATAAGACGTTTGTAGACATTTTTACTGATCTGTGATGTTCAATCCCAACTCTCACTTCTTCCACTGCAGGTTGGGTAGGTCTGCCTAGCACCTCCACAGTCTGCCCATAATTCATTGCTTGTGGCTTCCAACAGGCATGGTTTCCTCAATCTTCCAGCTATTTTCACTCTAGGTCCACTTTTGCCAGTTTTGAGGGGTGCTACCCCCTTATTATTGTCTACTTTAATGAGACAATAAACAAGCATAACTGTACTATTGAAAACCTTACTGTAGCACCAAAAACCTTCATATTCTTGTTACTATCAATGGTATATTATCCTATAATATATGATAACACAATGACTGCAAACATAAGTGTAATTCAACTATGCAAACAGATACCTACCACCATTTTGTTTCTATAAGTCTTCGAAGCTTGACATTTTTTCAGATTATTTTTAGAATCTTAATTTTTACAACCTTTAGTTTCTTTAGGGTCAGTGAGGGAACGAGCAAGTGATACTAAATCAAAAGCAAATATGTTTTTGAGGTACTTGATTTGCACTTCAAAATTTTAACAAATACAGTTGCCAATCGATATTTCGTACCTGAAGTGACCAAGAAAAAAATCTGAATTGCCGAGGATGGTGAAATAAGTTCAAAATGTAGACGTTGATAAAAAAAAATAATTGAAAAATCGAGTGTGTATTTAACAACAGTTTATAGTACAGCTGATACATATAATACATTTTTTTGTCTGCAAGAAAGAGAATTTTTTTTATAACACATTTATAATCAAGAATAAGAAGTAAAAATAACTCTACATAAATGATTATAAACTTAAACAATTTCTATAAGAACTGAATGACACCTAACATTATCCAGTAAATAGACCTCTATTGTCGTTTATTACAAAGCCCTTACTGCCTCATTACATTTAGTTATGTGGGACAAAGTACCAAGTACAATGTCCTTTCTATTAAACTTTGCAGTTTATTTGTGTACAAACTCTTTGGTGCTGATACCTGACATTTTCAAAACATTGTTTTTCCATTTCATAATGATAAATGAGCCACATTTTGTGTCAGTAAGTAAATGTGTTTGAAATGAATGTTTTATACAGTCAATTGATTACAGTACAGATTTATGATCAAACAAAGAATAATGTTTTGCCTACAAAGTATAAAAACGAAGCCAGTTAATCAACTTATAGAGGCGAAGGCTGGGTAAAGTACAATTTATAGTGAACATCGAGCTTCCTTAGTACCAAATAAGGAAGGGATCAATCTGTGTTGTTTTTGTATAATCTATTCAGTTTTTCAAGCATCCATCATTTCAGTAAGAATTAAAGAGATTTATGAATTCATAAAGTGTGATTTATCAACTGATGACTGTACAAGAATAACTTAGAGCAGTAGTAGTAGTAGTAACAAAAAATTAATCTTCAAATAATTTTTGTATTGATATTTTTCTGTTTTAGTAATTTAAAAAATAGTTCTCTTTGTAGTCTTTACTAATTTTATTTTATCTGTTTATAAAAGAAATTATTCTAAGTTTACATTTGCTTAGTAATAATAAATTACCTTAATTTTAATATCAGGTTTCCGAACTCTGAAATCATCTTGTGCAAAATATTCATAGTTGGTATCATGAACAGTTGCAAGGCAGGCAATATTGAAAGCGCATTGATCGATGAGTCGACCAGCGTATTCATCATAAGAAACTTCCAGTTTAACATCTTCCTCTAAATAAATAAAAAAAAAAAAATTATTTATTTATACAAACTGTCTTTAATTATAAAAAAGTCTCCCAATTAAATGTGTAACAATAACACAAGTATTCAGGTATTTGAAAAAGTGCATAAATGCATAAAAAAATATTTGAAAAAGTTGATTATAAATAATTGATACAAGTTAAGAATAACTTGTTTTTCTGTTTATTTCATTTTTTAAAAAAAATTTCTTAACAACATACCAACAACAAAATGTACTACTACTCATAAAGAGCAGGAAGAAATTTGAGTTTTTCTAATTTGAAAACATTAAAGCTTTAATGATACATTAAATGAAATAACAGTACAAACAGTTTTTCCTACACATATTCAATATGGGCATCTTTTTTCATATGGCACTCATCCACCAATAGGAGAGATCATCCCATACCTTAATTAACATGCATGAGGTGAGGGATGCAGATGTCAGATTGGGTGAACATAGAGGCAATGTTAAAAAAGCCCAATCACTTTGTCCCTGGTTACCAATCAGCAATCAAGGAGAATTTCTTCAACAATGGGTGAATTTAAGAAAAAGAGTGGGGGGATATTATTGCTATGTTTATTTAGTCCCCATAACAAAGTTCAACTGTGTGGCATTTCCCTGAAAAAGTTACAATGTCCTGTAAAAATCAGAGACTAGTTAATACAGTAGTGCTCTGAAATTCAACCTGAAGTTACTCACAAGTGATTGTGAAGCGTTTCTTTTTCTTTTTTAAACAGTGCGCTATTTTTAATTTTTATTTTTTATTAGAGAGATTTAGGTGTGTTTATTTTTCTTATATATATTTCGTAATTGAATTATTCATATGTTTAAATAATGGCTCAAAATATGTGTAATAAAAACAAAGTCATACACCGTGAAGCCAGAGAATTAATCAGTAATATTATTAAAAAATGTGATAGTGAAGCAGCATCAAACACATTATCGTTTCCTTTAAAACAAGCAAACGAGCTGCAAATTATTTTGGAAAGTCTGAGAGATTTATTGTTAAAATGCATCACAAAATAATAAAACACTGCAGAAAATTTAGATAAAAAATTGTCTACTCCGGGAAAAACGTAAAGTATGAAGTGGAGAAAAAAGTGTAGTGTCAAATTGATATGACTTAAAAAAAAAAATGCAATACTACATATAATTTAAGACTTTTATATTAACAAGAAAACTGTGCCATCCATCCCAAAATTATTGTTGTAAAACAAAGTATACATTTCCCGTGGGGTGAAGATTCCTTGTTAAGAATAGTCACTAAAATGGGTTTTGTGTGGCTTTTATTTAGTTAAAATAAAAGCCTTGAGAAATTCGGGAAAAATATTATCTTGATGAGACACGAATTGACAGTAATTTGACTTTTAAGAAATGCTAACAATCAGATGATGTATTTGGGGTACAGGATGACTGGAGTGCAGCCCACCTGTTTAACTATATTAAGCCTCATCTACACTGGGCGAACAATGTATGTCAAACAAGTTTTTCAAACAATAATATGTTTGAATACAAACATTTGATGTTAGTCTTGTGTGGACGCGTCTCCGAACAAAACAATGTGATCCGGTTTCGTTTGGAGAGGGGGAAGCTCCGCTATGTTTGTTCAAGGGATTGAGTGAACAAAGCACAAACAATTGCAGTAGTTTTGAAGAATCTGTAGATGAGAGAAGTCCATATTGCCAGTTATTTTTAAGTGTTGTATGTTTATAGACTGTACTGTGGGATTATTTTAAGTGAAAATTGTGTTTTTGAGGTACAGTAAAGATGAGCGAAGGATTCTGGATCCAAGAACGATGTTTGATCTCCATTGTTCTGGAGTAGATGGTGTTTTCATGTACTCTGACAACTGATTCACTAAGACTGTGCAAACTTCAGGCCCGATTTATGAAATAATCTGCTTAGAAACTTGAAATAAGTACATTAAAGAATAGTATGAGTCACCTGTAGCCAAAAATCTTAGGGTAATTGCCAGTCGATCGCTCACACTAATTGCTTCACGATAGTTACTTTTTCCGAGCTATGCTTGATCCTATTTTATTAACTGAAAACTCAAAATCTAGGTTGGGAATACGAGAAAAATTTGAGAAAATCATAGCCATAAAGTCACCGCGCAAATCTTCACCACTATATGAAAACCGCCGTTGAAATAACTGTCTTTGCCACCACCTACGTCAACGTGTTTTTTGTTCATCACAACGAAAGCAACTGCAATACACATAGTCGTAAGAGCACTTCTCTATCCATTACTTAATAATACACTTAACCTTCTACAAAAATATATCTCACGTGGAAGTTCTGAAATGCCGAACAAAAAGTTTGTCTAACTATGTTTGCCCCAACATTTTTTTTTTTTTTTTGACAAACTGGAAATATTTGTAGTTATTTATCTGCGCGAACGTATTTGGCCAATATGTTTGACGGATGCTTGCTTGGTGTGGACGCAGATTTACATGCAGGAAGTTCGAAGGGAATTTTTAAGGGTGCAATGCTTCTCTATAAATCAGGGATCACTAGTGGTGATTAAAATTGACAAATGAATCAAAGAAATTTTTAAAAATGGTTAAATGAAAAATTAATAACAAATATTCCACCGTCTTCCATAACCGTTATGGATAATGCCCCATATCTCTCTGTTTTAGCAGAAAAAGTACCAACAACAAGCTCTGTCAAGGCAGATATAGTAAACTGGTTGGTAAAAAAAGATGTTCAGTGTGATTTGACAATGAGAAAGTAACAACTTATTTCTTTGTTAAATGTTCATAAACCTAGGGAAAAGGACTATAAATTTGATTTGTACCTATATAGTTTAGGCCACAAGGATGTTAGGATCCCTTCATACTTATGCGATCTAAATCCTATCGAGTTAGCTTGGGCCAAAATCAGAAGATTTATAAAAGACAATAATTGTGGTCTAAGCTTTAACCAGTCTATTTCAACTTACTGAACACGGAATCGCTACAGTGACACAAAGTGATTGGGAAGGTTATTGTAACCATGTCAACAAAATAGAAGAAGAATATTGGTTTAAAGATGGAATTGTATCAGATGTGGTGGATGATCTAATTACTTCTCTTGGCACATCTAATACATCTTCTACTGATTCTGCGGTGATTCAAGATGAGACCGATAGTGATGACATTCTAGCCACAGAACTTTCATGAAGTAAAAAAATCAAGTAACTTACTGTCAAATTACACAGTCTTAAAAATTAATTACACAAATTAGATATTAAATAGTCCCCTACACAAAATTTCATGTTCCTATATTGATTGTTATACCCGCTATCTGATAAAAACTAATGTTTTTAGATATGTTAGTAGCGGTAGTTCTTCGTAATTTAATGGTCGCGTGTGAACATCAAATTCCTTACAGAGGCACAGTTACCAGTGGTAGACGGTACATTAATTCACATATTAATATAATAGATTGCGTATATTACCTGTTCCAGCTTTAATCACTCTGTCAAACTTCTCTTTTTTAACCGGATCTTTTACTTCTCCAGTATATAGAACTGTGTCAACTCTTAAGATTATTGATATTGTATAGTCTTTAGATCTGTTCCTGTTAACCATTGCTACAACAACACTGAAACATATTGTAACACCTTAATTAAAAGATTGAATTAAAAATTACTAAGTACATATTTTATAGATTCAGAAACCATTTCTTTCAAATAAGTAACAAGAAATTCGGTAGAACCTTTTTTACACCATGAATGTTTGATAACATGTGTTATACAGGACAAAGTTTTTTACTTCTAGTATACATTGTTTTTATGATATACAAGTTCTGTTTAAGTAAGCAGGTTTCTTGTTCTACAATTGCATATGTTATTTGTTCTTCAATATCTACGAGAATATTAATAATTTATTGTTTATAAACATAGACTGGTTAGTTTTAGTTCAGTTAGGCCCAGTTACATAACCACTGGCAAAGTACTGTAGCATTCTGTCTACATCGTTCTTCTGTTTTTTCAACACCAAAATTAAGTTTTGTATTTTTTCAACAGCACTGACATAATACTTGTGTTTTTCTGTACAAATATGTTTTACTATGTCCTGTCAATCACAACGTGAGATAGCAAAATCACACCTGCAAATGCCTTTTCTTGATTCCAAGATTGATGGAAACTCCTTTACAAGGAATTTTAGAAAACTATAATCATATCTTCTTTATAAACAATATACTAAACTACAATGAACATTATCAATCCTACAATAATTTAACTTTCTTTACACAAAACTGACAAAACGTAATAAGACAACAAAGACTGAACAAGATATTGAACAATGTGACTGTGATCTGTGGATTCAGAATAAAATAATCGCAAATTAAAAATATCAAAATAATCAAAATGTTCCATTTATTGAATTCATCCCCTCATATCATATATGAAAACAGAATCAGAAGAAAGAATTTGAAACAAATATTCCATTTGAAGTACAATCTTTTATTTCAACATAGTCATCGTACTGACATTATCGTATTATAAATGATGATAATGTTCAGTTTCAGTAACAAGTTTAAAATTTTAGCTTATTTCATTTACAAAATTTGATTAAAGGACAATTACAAGTATAGTATCACTAGCTGTTACCCGTTGCGGCAATGCCTGCAATTATAATGTAGGCTATAAAATTTATAGTCGATTTTCAAAATCAGAATAGATCATTTCATTTTAATATATTTCTATTTACACTATTATACGATGTATGGTTTTCGGCCAAGAAATATACATTTTTGCTACTCGATACTCTAAAACAGGGTCCTGTCATATTTTAATAAAATACAGTATTATTAAAAAATCACTATTATTCAATTAAACTGGAATAGTATTGTGTTTATCTCAGGTACCTAAACCTTGTTCATACCAAATTTAATCTCAATTGGTCTAGTAGTTAAAGTGTGATTGAATAACAAACAAATAAACAAAAACAAACTTTCAGAAATATAATATGATTACCTGTTACCCGTCACAGCTTTTCCCGCAATCGTAATATACATTAAAGATCACGCATCACCGTGTTAGGACCAACAACCGTGTCAGTTAGGTTATGGTGTATTTCTTTTTTAAAATAAAGGTTTTTTTAATGCACCACCGTGTTAGTTAAGTTATGGAGTACTCTTTAAAAAAAATTAAGGCTTTTTTCCTGCTTCACCGTATTAGGCTCAACAACAGTGTCAGTTAGGTTCTGGAGTACTATTTTTTTAAAAATAAATAAAGGTGTTTTTTAATGCATCACCGCGTTAGGCTTAGCAACCATGTCAGTTAACTTGTGCAGTATTCTTTAAAAAAAATATAAAGATTTTTCACGCATCACCATGGCCTAAAAAACGTGTCAGTTAAGGGTTGGAGTACTCTTTAAAAAAAAATATCGGTTTTTTTCAGGCATCACCATGTTAGTCTTAACAACCGTGTCAGTTAAGGTTTGAAGTACTCTTTAAAAAAAATAACGGTTTTTTTCACACATCGCCATAATAGGCCCAACAACCATGTCAGTTAGGATATGTGGTATTCTTTAAAAAAATTAAAATGTGGTATATAAAAAAAAAGTATAAAAAATATCCTTTTTTTACACACCACCGTGTCAGTTAGGATATGTAGCCTAGTATTCTTTAAAAAAATATAAAGGTTTTTTCACGCATCACCGTGTTAGGTCTAACAACCGTGTCAGTTAGGATATGTAGAATTCTTAAAAAAAATATAAATGTTTTTTTACACATCATCGTGTAGGCCCAACAAGCGTGTCAGGATATGTCGTATTCTTTAAAAAAATATAAAGGATTTTTCATGCATCACTGTGTTAGACCTAACAACCGTGTTAGTTAAGTTACTCTTTAAAAAAAATATAACGGTTTTTTTCATGCATCACATTATTAGGCCCAACAACCGTGTCAGTTAGGCTATAAGTACTATTTAAAAAAAAATTAATAAAGGTTTTTTTAATGGATCACCGTGTTAGGCATAACAACCATGTTAGTTAGCTTATGGAGTATTCTTTTAAAAAACTATAAAGTATTTTTCACGCATTACCATGGTAGACCTAACAACCGTGTCAGTTAAGGTTTTCAGTACTATTTAAAAAAAATAAAGGTTTTTTTCACATATTACCGTGATAGGCCCAACAACCGTGTCAGTTAGGATATGTAGTATTCTTTAAAAAAAATATAAAGGTTTTTCACGCATCACCGTGTTAGGCCTAACAGCCGTGTCAATTAGGTTATATAATATTCTTTAAAAAGTAAAGGTTTTTTTTACACATCACCGTGATAGGCCTAACAATCGTATCAGTTAGGATATGTAGTATTCTTTAAAAAATATAAAGGTTTTTCACACATCACCGTGATAGGCTCAACATCCATATCAGTTATGTTATGTAGTATTCTTTAAAACATTATACAGGTTTTTTCACGCATCACCGTGTTAGGCCTAACAACCATGTCAGTTAGGATATGTAGTATTCTTTAAAAAAATATAAAGGTTTTTCACACATCACAGTGTTAGGCCTAACAACCGTGTTAATTAGGTTATGTAGTATTCTAAAAAAAATGAAGGTTTTTTTCACCATCACCATGATAGGCCCAACAACCGTGTCAGTTGGGATATGTAGTAGTCTTTAAAAAAATATAAAGGTTTTTTCACGCATCACCGTGTTAAGCCTAACAACCATGTCAGTTAGGATATGTAGTATTCTTAAAAAAAATGTAAAGGTTTTTCACGCATCACCGTTTTAGGCCTAACAACCGTGTCAGGATATATAGTAGGCTATTTTAAAAAAAAAATATAAAGGTTTTTTCATGAATCACCTTGTTAGGCCTAAGAACCGTGTCAGTTTGGTTATGCAGAATTCTTTTAAAAAATTTGTTTCTTATCACCCAAAACCCGTGTTAGTCGTATTTTTATTGTTTTACCGATTTACAACACGTTACTGATTTTCGCCTGGTACCAATTTTGGGGTTATGTTGGTCACTTTTATTTTAGATTTTATCGTACTTCTTGTGCTTTCATATTTTGGATTCTTGCTCTTGGGCACATAATAAAGCATTTTAGTAACAAAAATATCGAAAAATATAGGTTATGCTACACTGCATATTTACTATTTTTTCATGTAATGTAATTACACAAATATATATACTACCTTACAATTGGCACTCTGTGTAGGGATTTTTTTACATTTAATATTGAAAATTCAACACAAAGTAACAAATTAAAGTCAGTTTTGAAAAAAATTTCAACTAAAGTATGAAAATGTTACATTAAAAACAATAATTTTGCAATAAATAAAACACAGATTAAGATTATTAAAATAGGATTGAATCTATGTTCATCTCAGGTAACTAAATCACATGTCCAGTAAATAACTACAATTAACACATGACACAAAACTAAAAACTGATAATTATTTTGGGCTGGGTAAGTAGTATAATGACGTTTTGTAAAACGGGAATAGGCCTATATGTATCTCTGATACTTAAACCATATTCGTACCATATTTCATCTCAGTTGGTCAAGTGGTTAAAGCATGATTGAATAACAAACAAACAAACAAACACACAAACTTTCAGAAATATAATATGAATTAGATTTAGTTTAGACATAGACAATAATAATCAATAAACCATGCTTTATTAGGTTTGGGCTTAAGTGGTTGAAATGATTATGTGCATGTGCAGATTATTCATAATTGGAATAATATTCCGATCCTACATCTGGATTCAAAACAATTCTGCAGAGCTGACGCCAAGTGATTCCAATTCCAACTATTATGGTTCTGAATATTTTTATCAATGACAGCGAATGGTTGGTTCATCTTGAGTCTACTTGACTGATTGTATTACAATAATATGTGCAGGCATAAAACATGAATAAATTAAACACAATTGTTTATAAAACAAATGATGCAATAATTATCTAAATATTTTGCAGAGAAAGTGTCTATAAGCATCTACTTTTTTTCACTATTTTTTGCTAAAGACCAAATTGTATTAAAATGCAGAGAAAATGATTTCAAATACAAAAAACTGGAGATTGTGTTCAAAACAGAGTGTCTCCATCCTAAACATGGAGACCTGGTGAATTTGTATATCCAGTTGCATGGTAGGTATAATGAAGTGCAGCACAACACGTTTCTATAATAATATTTATACATCTCAAATGTAAGGAAATTACCTGAAAGGAGATCCAATGACAATGTCATCTCTTAGTTTAAAGTCAAACTTAATGTCATTAAAATCTTCGTTCAAATAGTATCTGCTGAAGATATTTTCACTTTGTTTTAAAGCCTTTAACATGGATTCACGTTCCTTCTCACTCTCTGTAAGAAAAAACATATTGAATTTATAGCTATTGTTGGAAACTTGCTCCCATCACTACAGTAAGACAGCTATGTATCACTATAATTTTTATAAAAAATTAAAAACAAAATACAAGTGTTGAGTATTACAAAAAAAGCTTTTTGAAGTGAAAACATTTATGGTAAAATGGGTAAAAACATTTGCTTTTGTAATGCATATCTCATAGCATATATAATTGTTCTTGAATATATGTAAACTTGAAGTGACTACTTCTGAACAGCGGATTTCGCTTAAGCTAATGCTACAATATCAATTCAGTTGAGGATCATTTTCGTTAATGTTATTATTCTTGCTAATTTTAAAAATGAGCATTTTCTAATTTTGTGTAGTTAAATTGTTTAATGAATATGACCTATACCAATCCTCACTTCTGTAAGGACAGCCCCAAATGCCACATGTAATTCTTTATTCAAGACTAAGCTTTATTTATAAACTTTAACATACGTTCAAACATAATTTATTGAGCTTGATTATATTTTTGAACAACATAATTTTACAGTTTAAAATAATCTTGATCTTCTTCTTACAGAATTACTTGGGAGGATTCCTTACCATTTGGGTATCTCTAACACAAAGTACCTCTAAAGTTAATAAGAGAACTCAATGTTATCATTTATTAATTATTAATTCTATTTAGAATATTAATTTCTGAAATTAAAACAAAACTACATTGTGTCAGAATATATTTCAGTTTTCCTGATAGTGCTCAGTGGTCAATAAGGTTAAAACACCAGTCAGTCTGCTGTGTGTCTGAACTGCGCACTTAAGGTCATAGGTTCAAGACTTGTAGTAACTGCCTTAAGCTTTACCCTTTCCATTAAAGCTGACCTCTCATCCTCATTAGTCTAACCGACAAAGTATGAACAATAAAAAAACGTTTTCCTCAATTATTCACAAACTATAAACTTCTGTTACTTGTAATTTTAGTTATGTAATAACACTGAATTTGAACTATGCTTCTGTTCGTACAAGCAGAATCTATAGAACTAATTTGAAAAAACTTAGCCTCCTGGATTTCATCATTAATTATTCATGCTTTTTCATAGCAGCTCCCAAAATTATACTTTTGAAATACTAAACAATTTTTTTTATTAGTATAGCTGAATTACCTTTGTAAATTTCTTTAACCAAATAAATAAGTAAATAATTTTACTCAAGATCATTTGAGTATATATTGGTGCAAATATTTTATTTTTAGTGTTACTTAAATAAATGTTCTTATATCAACAATAAATCTGAAAATTAATCAGTGATTACACACCAAATCTCTTACTCTATAGACATCTATAAACAATATTTCCAAAAATCACTTTTATTGATTCTGGTAATCATAAAACAAATACGAGGTGTGTTCAGAAAGTAACGACAATGTTGTCGCCTTCAAAATAGTCCCCACCGGAGATTATGCACTTGTGCCAGCGCTTCTTCCAATCCTTGAAACACTTCTCAAACTCGATCTTTGAGATAGCCTTTAGTTCTTTCAGCGATGTGCTTTTAATGTCATCATTTAAGGGCTGTAAAATGATGGCCCTTTAAGGTTCTCTTTATTTTTGGAAATTGGAAAAAGTCACACGGAGTCTGGCGAATATGGAGGCAGGGCGTTCGTCATCTTCAACGTCTTCACAGCCTTCTTGGAAACGCTTACACCACTCGTAAACTCTTGCTTTACTCATAGCAGACTCCCCATAGGCCTTTGTTAACATTTCACACACTTTGTTACACTTTATTCCATTTTTTACATAAAATTTGATACAAATTCTTTGGTCCATTTCTTTTAACAAACGAAAATCGCCGAGCTTATAAAAACACGTCTAACCTTAGTGGCTGTCACAGATAAAGTCAACAATGAAAACAGCTGAAAGTTTTATCATACTTCAAGGGCATGTATACCAACATAGTAAAAAAAATGTTTGACAATCGCACTCTCCAAGCCCACAAAATTTAAAAATTCTCATTACTTTCTGAACACACCTCGTATATCACTTAAAATGTTAATATAAAAATATTAAATTTGTTAGCCAATCGCAGTTCTTTAAATATGTGTCATTATAAAATATAAATTAATTTATTTGAAGAATCCCTTTCTACCTGTAGCTAGATAAATTAATTTTAAGCATAGACAATCTATTTACTTTACTTACTCTCTGGGAATTTATAATTGTCTGTCAGGTCTTCTCTCTCCCAGCTTCCAACTGCTTTTGTACTTATAGATTTACCAATTCTGAAAATTAAATTAATATTTGTAAAATTAAATCATCGACTAACACTTGTTAGTGTTATGTTTAAGAAGACAAACATGTAGAGTTTTTTTTTAATGACAATTTAATTGCAACTGTAATTTTGCTGTACTTAACAAATTGGGTGAACGGGAATAAAAACAAATGCATTGAACAAAACCTCACAAATAATTTCAGTGAAAATAATTATTACGAAAAAGATGACATAAGCTGAGAATGCAGTTGTTGCATTATTTTACAGTTGTCTTCTATCTACTGTACCAAAAATTTCTTATCCTAAATTTACGATCACATATAAACTGTGCTTATGTTCCAGTTTTACCTAAACGCACAATATTACAACAATTTATTGTTTACATTTTGAGAGATTTTTACTAAAGCAATAATCAAAGTATGTAACTTTAAGCTAAATAAAGTGCATAAAAAATTTCTTATGTAATATTTAGGATTTTTTTTTTGACAAATGTATGCTACATTTTTTATGAAAGAAGACAAGTTTGTAACAAATCGTTCAAAAATTGTAAGTTTCAACGGCAAGTAGTGGAGAAAATAGACAGAGAAATTAAGATACAATCAGCTAATAAAATAATTGCAGTACAACCCCTGGTTATCAAAAATAAAGGGGGGAGCTATTTCAGATAACGATTTTTTTCTAGAAGTTTTTAAATTAAAATAATTCTAACCCCTCTTTTAGTCTTACATCAAACCTATATACTGTACTTCAGATAGGTATATTATAGCATATTAATTATTTATTTAAAAAGTTCAATAATTTTTGCATGTTTTTTACATCCCTAAACGTTGAAAACAAGAACGTCCCACCTTTTCTTCATTATAAGAACGTCAGCCGTCACTGACTTTTCTTCATTATAAGAACGTCAGCCGTCACTGACTTGCTGCATTATTCAACAAGTCAGTGGCTGAAGAAACTCAAGATCAGGTGTTTATTTTTCTGTTGGCCAATGCGATGTCACTCTTAGTTGATCCAGGTTTGGTTAACCAAGGCTTTATTATAATTGTTTAAAGTATATTAACAAGTGATATGGTATAATGGAAATGTTATTAATAATTAACATTGTATATTTCTTAAAGTTGGTTGAAGGAAATCTCTTACTGGAGAAATCTCTTGTGCAAAAAATAATAATACTTACTCATGAACATCTTTACGAAGTAATTTGAGTGGTTGTGTAGGGCCAGTGTAACGCCAATAAACTTGATCTGCGTTGACTTCAGCATAAACAAATGCCGAATCATAATGCTTCAGTACTTCACCATTTTTAACAGCTTTAACTGGTGCAGGTCCACATCGATACATGTCATCGCTCAGTTCTTGAGGTGTTGCGTCTATTACATTCCAACCATCGTAGTCGCCAGGTGCTAGATCTGGTCTAGCCAGCCAGACTTCATTCCATACATGAAAATTCCTGTAAATAAATCAATAATTTAGTTACTATAAATAAATCTATAAATAAAACTTCAAAAACATTCTTGAATTATTTAAAGTTTTACATATGACACATAAATGTTATCTCATTTATATGTTGTGATTTATATTATCATACAACTTTTCTTATAATACAACTTTGAACAATTAAGTAAAAAAAATTTTTCAGAGCTTGGAAAATATTTTAGGTGATGCTTTTTTAGCTGTAAATCAATATTTCCATTAATGCTCATATAAAATCCATGTCCAGAAAGTAAGTAGTATTTTTGAAGAAAAATTGTAAAACTTTCCTTAAAAAAAAATATATTTTCATATGAAAGAGGTTATTTTCAATATCTTAAACTATTTATATCTACTACTAATACCTTAAACTACTTTTTTACATAGTTTCCACCAATGTTTGGACACTTGTCATAGCAGTCAACCAACATAGCTAGTCCTTCTCAAAAAACTATTCCACCAATGATGACAGCTATCCATAGCTGTACAGAGATTTCACTTTGTTGTCTGTTTTAAAGTGCTCATCACCAAGCTCATACTTCAAGTGCAAGAACAACTAATAGCCAAACAGTGCCAAGTCTGGGTGGGCTGTATGGTAGATGTTGAAACTACTCCCAACAAAACTGTCAGATAAAAACTTCAGTGTCACCAGCAGTATGAGGCCAAGCATTTCATATGGCAACATAATTCCACGGCTAAGCATCCCTTTCTTCGTTTTGAATTGTGTGCTGAAGGTAATATAAAGTAAAATATTTCCTTCAGTTGTTTTTTTGGAGATTGAGTGTGTCTCCACTCCACTGACGCTGTTTCAATTCTGATATGACATGACAAACCCAAGTTTCATTCACCAGTAATGATTTGGTTTAAAAAGTTCCCATCACTATACCGAGTAAGAAATGTCAAAATACTGCAAATTCGCTGGGATTTGTAAACATCAGTAAGCATTTTTGGAACCCAGTAGGGAAACAGCTTGTGATAAACTAAGTGGTTTGAAACAATATCATGCAATAGAGATTGTAAAACTGCAGACATTCATCTGAAAGCATTGTCATTGTGAACCATATGTTCTCACAAATTTTCTCACCAACTTTCCTTCCTAATCATCATTGACAACAGAAGGCCACCCCCTCCATTCCTCATCATGGACATTGGTTCATCCTTCATTAAATCTGCTAATCCACTTTCTCACTATTCCATCACTCATTGCATTTACACCATAAACATCTTGAATTTGATGATGAATTTCGACTGGCTTAATGATCCTTGTGTTCAAAAACCAAATGACAGAATGAATCTCGTAGTCAGCAGGTTCATGAATTCTCTTAAAAAACATTTAAATGAACAAAAAAAATGGAAACACTACACAATCATAATGGTGTCAGTGAAGAGGCAATGGACCAAGAAGATTAGCGTGCAGCTCAAATAGCAGTGCTAACAATGGCAGTAAAACAAATGGTACTTACTTTCTGGATGCTCCTCAAATTTTGAAATTCTAATGATCTAACTGCCATAAAAAAGCTTACTTCATTTGCAGTAAAAATTATCAATATAAATTTTAGCAAAATCTGAGATTTTATTACTGTGAGATTCATTCTGTCATTTGGTTATCAAACACAAGAATTGTTAAGCTAGTCGAAATTCATCATCAAATTCAAGATATCTACGGTGTAAATGCAATGAGTGATGGAAAAGTGAGAAAGTGAAAAGAAAAACAATACAGAAAGAAAATATTGATACAAATGAGCTCACAAGAGATCTTTTTGTTTGTTATATAGTTATCAATACTTCTAGTCATAATATAAAGCTTAAGTTACACATAGTTGTTACCAAAAAAATCTACTATGGTTTAGTAAGAAAAAACTTTACACATTCCATTAATATTAAATTTTAATACTACACAATTACTGATGTTTTAATTTATGATTATATCTTTTATATGAGTTGTACTTACCATTGATTCAAGGTTAGAATAATTCTAAATTCTAATTATTAAACAACAAAAAGGACAGTCTTAGTTATGTGGATGTATGTTGATCGTTTCCTGCCTTTGTGCAAAATAGTGCCATTAGCAAAGATAGTGCTTTCACATGTTGCCACTAACTAGTTTTTATGTTACTAATTGCCTTTGTTTTATAGTTGGTAAATGCCAATCTATAGTTACAACATCCTTTCCATTCAAAGTTTAATTGCGATCTCATAAGTGAAAGTAACTTTTGTCACTATCATAACAACAATAGGTTTGTAACAACTGGATGGTTAAGAGAAGATTGATCAAACGAAAGATAAGTTAAACATATCTGGGAAGTTATCCGGAGTCTTAAAAACTCTTTTTCTGAAGCAGACCTGTATTGAAGCCAGTTGTGGTGCCTGTGATGACTGTCCGGAACCTTTAAGGAAACAGTTCATACGTTTTACAACAATGCCGTCATTGTAATAAAAAATGTTGTGGCACGATTATGACTTTTTTAAGCATACCTTATTTAGCGATAAGTCAATATTTCATCTAAGCTGAAAAATATAACATTTATGAAGGTTTACGTAATAAATTTTTTTCTGCTTTTCCCAATGGCATGTTTATGAGCCATTATTGCATATTAAAGCAAGCGTAAGAGCAGTTGTTTATGTGAATATTCTGGAATATTGATTTTCTTCAACTGCAAGATGGACACATATAGCACCTGAGAACTTTATTTGGCAGCAAGGAGAGTGCACTTCTCATTGAAATTAATCTGTATATGATTGGTTGAATGACAATGTTCACAACTGCTGCCATTAGTCATATAATAGCTGTCTTGTGGTTTTCAAAATCACCTCATCTAACACGTGCGTTTTATTGTGTGACTGTATAAAAAACTATGTATATGTCCCTCTTCTTAGCAGAGTACTCAATTACCATATTTAAGGCATAAGATTAGCATTGCTAAGCGTTTAGTCTAAATATTGCATTACCTAATAAAATGAAGCACAGAAAGGAATTCCCTAAAAACAAAAAGGATTTTTCAGGTTCAATTTTCCTTTCAAAATTACCTACTTGTTTTAAAATTACAAATTTGTATACTAAAATACTAAAAACTTGAGAAAACAAGGTTAATTAATTTCTTTCTATAGTTTACAATAGGGATTAATACTTACAACAAAAATATTCTGCTACACAAAGTTGTAAATCTGTATTATAATTATATACAATTTTTCTTCTCTTTATAATTATACAAAGATTTGTACTACTGTAAATTCTTACGTCTGCATAAGTGATTAATTCACTCTAAATTAGTTATTTTAAATGATCGCATATACTATTATTGAATTTTTTATAATTTTATATATAGTAAAAAAATCTATTCGAAATAAAAAAAATATACTTTTACAATTTGGTTCCCAGCTATTACTTTCTAATAGTTTTCTAATAGTATCTCACGTTTATTATGAAATATCTAATTCATATTATATTTCTGAAAGTTTGTGTGTTTGTTTGTTTGTTTGTTTGTTTGTTTGTTTGTTATTCAATCACGCTTTAACCACTTGACCAATTGAGATGAAATTTGGTACGAATATGGTTTAAGTATCAGAGATACATATAGGCCTATTCCCGTTTTACAAAATGTCATTATACTACTTACCCAGCCCAAAATAATTATCAGTTTTTAGTTTTGTAACATCTGTTAACTATAGTTATTTACTGGACATGTGATTTAGTTACCTGAGATGAACATAGATTCAATCCTACTTTAATAATCTTAATCTGTGTTTTATTTATTGCAAAATTATTGTTATTAATGTAACATTTTCATATTTTAGTTGAAATTTTTTTCAAAACTGACTTTAATTTGTTACTTTGTGTTAAATTTTCAATATTAAATGTAAAAAAATCCCTACACAGAGTGCCAATTGTAAGGTAGTATATATATTTGTGTAATTACATTACATGAAAAAATAGTAAATATGCAGTGTAGCATAACCTATATTTTTCGGTATTTTTGTTACTAAAATGCTTTATTATGTGCCCAAGAGCAAGAATCCAAAATATGAAAGCACGAGAAGTATGATAAAATCTAAAATAAAAGTGACCAACATAACCTCAAAATTGGCACCAGGCGAAAATCAGTAACGTGTTGTAAATCGGTAAAACAATAAAAATACGACTAACACGGGTTTTGAGTGATAAAAACCAATTTTTAAAAGAATTCTGCATAACCAAACTGACACGGTTGTTAGGCCTAACAAGGTGATTCATGAAAAACCTTTATATTTTTTTTTTTTTAAATAGCCTACTATATATCCTGACACGGTTGTTAGGCCTAAAACGGTGATGCGTGAAAAACCTTTACATTTTTTTAAGAATACTACATATCCTAACTGACATGGTTGTTAGGCCTAACACGGTGATGCGTGAAAAAACCTTTTATTTTTTAAAGACTACTACATATCCCAACTGACACGGTTGTTGGGCCTATCATGGTGATGGTGAAAAAAACTTTTATTTTTTAGAATACTACATAACCTAATTGACACGGTTGTTAGGCCTAACACTGTGATGTGTGGAAAACCTTTATATTTTTTTAAAGAATACTACATATCCTAACTGACATGGTTGTTAGGCCTAATACGGTGATGCGTGAAAAACCTGTATAATATTTTAAAAGAATACTACATAACATAACTGACACGGTTGATGGGCCTATCATGGTAATGTGTGAAAAAACCTTTATTTTTTTTTAAATAGTACTGAAAACCTTAACTGACACGGTTGTTAGGTCTACCATGGTAATGCGTGAAAAATACTTTATATAGTTTTTAAAAGAATACTCCATAAGCTAACTAACATGGTTGTTATGCTAACACGGTGATCCATTAAAAAAACCTTTATTATTTTTTTTTAAAATAGTACTTATAACCTAACTGACACGGTTGTTGGGCCTAATAAGGTGATGCATGAAAAAAAAACCGTTATATTTTTTTAAAGAGTAACTTAACTAACACGGTTTTAGGTCTAACACAGTGATGCGTGAAAAAACCTTTATATTTTTTTAAAGAATACGACATATCCTGACATGGTTGTTGGGCCTACACGATGATGTGTGAAAAAACCTTTATATTTTTTTTAAGAATTCTACATATCCTAACTGACACGGTTGTTAGGCCTAACACGGTGATGCGTGAAAAAACCTTTATATTTTTTTAAAGAATACTAGGCTACATATCCTAACTGACACGGTGGTGCGTAAAAAAACCTTTATATTTTTTTAAAGAATACCACATATCCTAACTGACACGATTGTTGGACCTATTATGGCGATGTGTGAAAAAACCGTTATTTTTTTTAAAAGAGTACTTCAAACCTTAACTGACACGGTTGTTAAGTGTAACATGGTGATGCGTGAAAAAAACCGTTTTTTTTTTTTTTTTTTAAAGAGTACTCCAAACCTTAACTGACACATTTGTTAGGCCATGGTGATGCGTGAAAAATCTTTATATTTTTTTTAAAGAATACTGCATAAGTTAACTAACATGGTTGTTAAGCCTAACGCGGTGATGCATTAAAAAACACCTTTATTTATTTTTAAAAAAATAGTACTCCAGAACCTAACTGACACGGTTGTTGGGCCTAATACGGTGATGCAGGAAAAAAGCCTTAATTTTTTTTAAAGAGTACTCCATAACTTAACTAACACGGTGGTAAGTTAAAAAAACATTGATTTTAAAAAAGAAATACACCATAACCTAACTGACACGGTTGTTGGTCCTAACACGGTGATGCGTGATCTTTAATGTATATTACGATTGCGGGAAAAGCCGTGACGGTTAGCAGGTAATCATATTATATTTCTGAAAGTTTGTTTTTGTTTATTTGTTTGTTATTCAATCACAATTTAACTACTGGACCAATTGAGATTAAATTTGGTATGAACACGGTTTAAGTACCTGAGATAAACACAATATTATTCCAGTTTAATTGAATAATAGTTATTTTTTAATAATACTGTATTTTAATAAAATATGACAGGACCCTGTTTTAGAGTATCGAGTAGCAAAAATGTATATTTCTTGGCCGAAAACCATAAATCGTATAATATTATAAATAGAAATATATAAAAATTCTATTCTGATTTTGAAAATCGACTATAAATTTTATAGCCTACATTATAATTGCAGGCAAAGCCGCAACGGGTAACAGCTAGTTTAATTCATAAAAGTAAACTTTAATTCTTTAATTTTTATGAATTATTGTATGAAATCTTATTATATTTACTGTATTTATAATACAAAACAATTTTTATCTGTCATTCATGTACTACAATAGTAAGTTAAACTTTTATAATGCACATTTTTTAGGACTAAGGTTTCTACTAGATAATGACGACTAGATAATGACTTACCAGATAGAATCACTGTTTAGTTCTTCCATGATTTCTCCATTTTCTCCAACAAAATAGTCAACTGTTAGGCTGTTTTGTGTGTCATGAGCAGAAGAGTAAGTTGTGATTGTCCTCGTTGGAATTCCCAGGGCTCGACAAACTGAAACAATTAACATTTTTAAAATGTATATTTTTAAGAAATACACAGTTTTTACTGAACTAGATAACAACAGTTCTTTAACAATTGTTTAACAAAAGTCTATTTGTTTTTTTTTATTTCATTGAACGTTAATACAATTATTTAAAACACAACTTTTTTGACAGTTTATTAGCAGCTTCTACATAAATATTTCAAATCAAATTTTGATCGACTTTAGCCATCTGAGGACCACGTAAAATAATTAAATGCATCAATTTTAGTTCTTATTCTTCTTTCTAGCTTTCCAGTAATTCTTCGTTCTCTCACTCTGCTCCTTCCTCATTTCCTCTATCCAGATACCACTTCTCCTTTTCTTTTCTTTCTCCCAGAAACCGTTAAAGTTTCGTATCATCCTCCTAAGCATCATTCTGTCCTGCAGTATGTCCTCCATTACGCCCATCTCCTCCATGTCCTTCTTTATCTCCTGGATTGACCGACTGCCATTCTTACTTTTATAAATGTGGTTGAAAATTTGCTTTGTGAGTCTACTGTTACCCATCCTCATAATGTGACCAAAGAACCGCACATTTCTCTTTCTAATTGCATCCACCATCCTTTCGCTTTCCTCATTCCTGTACAAATCCTTGTTTCCCTAAGCCTAAAATCACCCTTCTTTGTTTTCGCTATTCCCAGTATTTTCCTCAGCACCTTTCTTTCCTTCTTTTCTATCTCCTCCATTTCTCCTACAGAGTTCATTTATTAATACATGTATCATCATTATTCAAATAAAAATATTTATTAATAATTTATATTATTAATTCAGATCCAAATAGATTTGGTTGGTTGTATTTTTTCTTTTTTCTTTGTAAAGCACTAGGGTGTGTTACCAACCAGAAAATCCAACCAGCCTTTTCAAAATCTGCACACATCCTCACACATATTTTCATTATGTTACAACATATTTGACATAATGAGTAATGAGAACAAAGTAATTTTTGTAGCTGCAGCTGCATTAACTGCCGATTCTTGCCTTTGTGTATACAGAAAGTGAAAATTTTATTTAATACAAACCACATAATTTTGTAAATATAAGAAGTATCACTTTAGGCAGACTCTTTTCTTTCTTTAGCTCACTTATAAAACAATTCAACAAATATTTGATTTTTTTCAATTTTATTCTTATTAAAAAAAAAACACTTATTTTCAGCAAAACATGACATGTATTCCTGTTTTTATAACCTATCATACAACTGTTCCAAATCAAAGGAAGCTTGCAGTACATCTCTATTAAATTTTGAGTTTTATCTTCATTCCACTGCATTTTCAAATAGTTAATAAAATAAAGTTTAATAAAATAATGTTTATAATTGAAGCAATACTGAGCTACGAGTAAGGCACAGAACATTAAAAAGTGATTGATTTAGTGTACCCCAAAGTTGGGTGAAACAAATAAAGAGAAAATGTTTATAATAATAATAATAATATAAAAAGTAACAATGAAAACCGTACCACAAAAACGTTTTGATTTTGAAGAACATTGAATGTCAACTGAGACTGAGTCAATACGCAACACTACTATGCAAGTTGGTTTGGCTTTCCTTGATATAGACCACCAGCAGGGTAATATTCCCCATTAGGCCAATCAGGCCCATGCTTAAAGCACAAAATTTTCAGAAGCACCAACAGAAAAAAAAATCATTAATGAAAAAAGTATAAAAAGTTTTAAAAAAGTTACCAGAAATTTAAGAAATAAGTAGAACAACAATTTTTTTGAACAATAACAAGCAAACAAAAGATGACAAGCATTATTGCCTCACATCAAATAAAGAAGTATAAATTTTTAAAAAATATTTTTAATTATTTGTCTCTTATTTCAGATTTGAATACTGTACTTTCTCTATCAATATTCGTTTCATACTGCACTGTCAATTTAAGTCTCTTTAGAATATTGTATAGTTGTATTAGGTATTGATGAATAATGATCAGTTTTTAATATTCTTGGAAATAAAAGAGTGAATTATCTAGGGTTAGGGGGGAGATGCCAATGACAAAAGTGCCTACCAGTGCCTAAATGGAGCTGCGACTTTAAAATCGACCCTGTGACTTGAAACTGACATTCACATCCATACTAGCATGGCTTTTCCGATCGGTAGTAATCAACAAAGCTACAAAACTATCGCTAATTATGTTCTGAAACAAAAGTAACTATCTGCACCATCATGGTGTAGATTTTTTTTTTTGTGGTGTTTAACGTCCGACTATTGTGCACACTTGGGCTAATGCAGATGATGGGATGATTTATAGCGTATGAAAATGCCAAGCCCTGGCCGGGAATCGAACCCGGGTCCTCGGGGTAAAAGCCCAGTACGCTATTAACTAGGCCACCGAGTCGGCTCAGTCTCATGGCGTGGAATGGTAAACATTGTGTGGTTGTAATTTGAATTCATTTTAAAATGCTAATTTTGCTATCATCACACTGAAGTTATTATGTAGATATTTTAATTTGTTTGGACAAGGTGTGATATAAGACAAGAATATTGTTGTGGATGTAAAATTATATACACATTCTTTTTTAAAAAATAAACTACTATGTAGACTGTGAAACGTTTGAACACCCCAAAACAAGTCCGTTGTAAGGCAATCGTTATGATACTCATACACAACTGAAGTTACATTCGTGAAAAATTATGGTCGTAGAACGTTTATATAAGCTCCTCACACATTAATTTGGAGTCTATTTTGTGTATAATGAAACTACAGATATATTACATTTATAATATCAACTAGGAATTTATATTGCAAATTTTTGAACACCCAATATATATTTTAGCACCAAACAACTTATATTCGTTTCCTGAACTGAAAATATGACTAGGAAAACATCGGTTCAAATCTAATGAGTATGTGGAAACACTGTTACGGTCCATCTCAAATCACTGGTCGCAATGTTCTATGAAAAGGGAATTAAAAAATTTTCCACATATATGACAAATGCCTATATATGCATATATGATGCATATATGACAAACAACATCATTATGTTGGTCATTATGTCGAACACATTGTACACAACTTGTGTTAAAAATTCATTTTGTTATTCCACTTTGTCTTTTTTATGGCCTATCAGCAATTGAAAACTATTACAAAAACTACTTGATTATTAATAGCCCTTGTGAATAAAAATTGTAAGATTATTCTATATTCAAATTATATTAAGCTACCTGTTGTAAGAACACCGCCAAATACCCAGCACTGGCCATACTTTACTGGTTTTTTGGTTTTGTAAAACTTCTGCAAAATTTTCATACTTCCAACCCATTTAGTTGGCGGAGTACCACCATCGAATTCTGCAGTCCAATTGCCCATGATGGCACCATTATCATCGGAGAGTTAACCTAAACAATATATGTACCAATACAATGCTAAACTACAAAATATTGTTGTAATAACAAATACAATATATTGTTGATATTAAAATATAAAATGTACTTTTACTGTATTTCTTTATAATTCAATTATTATATTATTTACAATTAAGAATAAATTTCTCAAAACTTATTTAAGAATAAAATTAAGTTATCAGTAAAACTGAAATACCATGGACTACAGAGAGAATGTTTTTTTATTTTTTATTGTGTAGACAGTGTTAGTAATTACAATATTTTAAAATTTTCCAACATTATACAGACTCATCATTATACAGACTCATTTAAATTTCAATCAAGAAACAACAATCCATAAAACAATAAACATTTCTGACATTTTATATTGATTAATGATTATTTTTTATCGAGATAAAGTATTTTATGGTATACCTGAAATATGAAACTTAAAGGAAGTTAAGTACAATTACTTACTTATGATTACTTGTTACTTACAACTGATTTATTACTAACTTATGACAATCACTTACAGCTGCAGACAAGGCTCTGCATATTAAAACAGGATCGTGGCAGCTTGAGTGCCTAACTTTGCCGACCTTAGTTGTTAGATACAGTGAACAGTCCAGAATATCTTTCTCAAACTGAGCATACTTCCAGACACAAGGTCGCAATCTGTTGTAGCTTCCTCTCCAGATCAAACCTGTGTCAGCTAGGACATATTCTTTTCTTTTTTCTTCGTCTTTAAGATATACCTGATCCTCTACAAAAAACAAGTTGGTAATATTTATTATTAACGCTATCTATAAATTAAACTTCATTATTTTTAAATTAATTTGAAAAATAAAATTTTACTTAGTTATGGAATATTTCTCAAAAAAATCGTAATCAGAATGTTTGAGAGGCATTAAATTAGAAACCAATTTACTTTATGAGTAAAACAGTAACAAGGAAAGTTATTGTACATGGCAAACTTTGATGTTATCCAAGACTATCAGAGATAAATGTTTTTCTGTTTTGTGAAATTGACAGTTTTTAAATTTTGATATTAAAAAAATCAATGGCTCTCATTTTAAAAATATATATTAATATTAATACATTGGTAAATGATTATCGAAATATAAAAGACTAGTAATATAACCTGACATATTTAAAAATACAACAATCACTAGGAAAATAGTATAAACATTTCATTGAATTTATTTTTGTAAATAATGTAAAGGACTGGGAACTAAGAAGAATGTACCAATAGTACAAAAATTCAGTTAAATTTAAAATAATTTTAACAAAAGGGCATAAAGAATAAAATAAAATAAATTTAAAAGAACATTTTATCTATTCTAACATTTACTATATTTCTATACAATGTTTTTTAAATAATTCTTTCTTAAATTTTTTTTCCTATTTCTTCCCAAGAATTATTTTAATTTTAATGTCAGCAATTTGCCTTGTTCTCAAAATTGCCACTTTATGTTATAGGAAAAACTAGTTAGTCCTCAAACCTTTCGCAATTAATGGGAAAAAGAAATGAATAATATACAAAGCATGAACAGCAAGAAGTTCTTAGCTATTTTAAAGCAATGCCATTCATTATATTTTGGTTATTTAATAAAATATAGGCCTTACTTTATTCTACTTTGGCAATCAAAACTATTAACCTATAGTTTTAAATTAATGACTGAAACTCTAAACATTGTACCTTAATGAAATATTTACAAGAAACCTACAATAACCAGAATTTTACATTATATACCTAAATTAGGCTAGAGTATTTACTAAAAGTAGAGTCTTTTATTTAATAACATTTACACATTAGAATTGGCCTAAATTGTCTTACCAATCCTACTCTCGAAATTGATTAAAGAATTATTACATGAACGAAAATGAAAAGAAATTAGAATATCTTGTATTTTTTATACAATTAATTTAAATATTACTTTCAACAATGTTTTTTTACAAATAATCAGCTGTTTTGGTACATACACAATTAACTATTTCTGTCACCTATGCCTGCAGTGTTCTGCACCTGATGGGGACACTTTATACCGCTCTTGATATTTTTTTTGAAAATCTTTTCATCAGTTTTATTTTATTGTAAAGCCTTAAAGTGGAAAAGTGTAAGGTGCATGAGTTCCCTGGTGATCTGACTTATCTGTAGATACCTCATATATGCAATTTCGAAAATATAGGTACCTACTTTTCATACAAAACCGATTGGAATACTTAGCGTAATAATATATGAAAGATGCTAATGTGGAGGTTAAGTTGTAATACAAAGAAACACAACAAAATGTTAATGAACTGTTAAATTAATATCACATGTTTCATTTGGTCATACAAGTAGCCTACCATAAAAATGTACCAACTTATTATTAAACGTTGGTTAAAGGTTAAACTATGCAGTTTTTGAAGTTGTTTCATTTTGAAAAATAATAAACAGTGGGTAAAATATTTTTAAATATTAAACACATCAAATATTACAATCAGTTTGATGGAACTCTAGACTAGTTATACAAAGAAATCTCTTATTCAGTATGTTAGTATATTAGTATGTTATACAACAATATTAAGTCTTGACACAATATCTTATTTGCTTCCAAAGTTGTAAGAGATTCTTATACAAAAACATAAAATAATTGACAGATGGAAAATCAGATATTTCATAACATTTGTTTTTTAGAATCCCTCATGAGTAAATATTTACTTTTCCTCTCAAATATTCTTAATTAAAGAAAAATGCTTCACAATTTTTAATTGTCATACTTTAAGCATATATATTATATCAACTACTACTTCTAAGTCCTTATTTTTATCATAGGACTAATATCATGTGTTACTCATAGTAGTAGATGCACAAAACAAACTTATTTTTTATATAGTTAAGTTTTCGAAATAAAAGTAAACAAGCCTTCCTTTGTGTAAGTGCCCCTATCGTGTTTTTTTCCAATAAACATTAAATTACATTCAGTAGACTAATAAATGACTACATACACAACTATAATGCAAACAATACTAACTTTTACACCATGGATTGAATAGAACATAGATGTCTGATTTGTAGCTGAAGTTAAGAGCACCATCGTTCTTTAACTTCGTGTCTATATCCATCTTCCATTTTCCAATAACACATGAAGCAGCAGGAGTAATCTGTACAAAATCAATACAGATATAACATCAATGGTGCACTGGTTTTAGAGCGTTAAAGGTGGAGAAACACTTTTAACAAGATCAATTTTTGCGCCTAATTCACATCACATTTGACCAAAATTATTGAAAAAAACTAGATCGCTAAAACATATAAATATATATTTAATTTGTAATGTTTCCTTGAGGTCAAAATTAACATACTCATTTTAAGGTCCTGGGCTTGGGTCCACACTAAGTAGCTCATTTCCCAGTGAAAATTTCTAAAAACAAATATAATTTTACAATAAACTGCTTTCAGTTATTACCAAAGCTTTATAAAAACAAAGTTGTTCCTTTTTATACTAAAAACCAACAATTTTTTACAATACTTACATGAAGCCAAACAATTACATTAAAAAAAATATTCTAAAATCAAAAGGTGATGTATCAGTAAAGATTTATTATAAACTGTGAGCAGATAATAATTAAAATTATCTTTTTAGATTTTAATGAAATGTTAATTATAATTAGTTTATTGTGTTATTTTCTCAGACTTGGAAATTGTATTTTCATGCTCACATCAATACATTCCTTCATATTAATATTTTTAAAACAAACTGCATACCAAAATTGAAATAACATTTTCTGAAGATCTTTCTAGCACTGCTGTCCATCCTTTCTCGTCATCATTGACTTTAGCCAGCAGTGGTATTGCAACCAGTGTACCCATTCCATAATTAGGTTTTTCTTCATCTACAAAATAAGAATGGTCATTTTAGTAATCTAAATTTTAAATACTATAAGTACTGCAATAGAGAATGATCTATAACTGGAAAGTAAAACAACAAGTAAACAGTGCTTGTGTTGTTTAGCCATGGATCATTGACAAGTTGATATACTGTTTGTTATTACAAAAAGCTATAAATAGAATTTCAAACAAACATTGCTACATAAATTACTATGCTTATAAAATCAAACTTGAGTGTTCCAATCCTCAAAAATATTCATCCACATGATTCTAAAAGGCTTCTTTTGTGGTAGTTAGTTTGAAAACTTATTTAATCGAAAGTGTTATATATATTGAAATAAAATTAAAAAAAAGTATTTTCACTGTGAGAATACTTGAAGAGAAAACTTGGATTCTTGTTTTTAAATAAAAATTATAGACTATTAATACTTTATAGTTTAGGTTGAAAACAGATATTTTACTTTTTCCAAAAATCAATAATAATTGGTATTAGAGCAGTAGTTATCAAACAAAACAATTTTAAAATTACTTTCACTATTACTCAATAACTAGACTAGCTACTAATAACTAAAAGATTACTTAGTTTTCTTCTTTAAAACCATGAGTTAAAAATGATAGATGGGATTAAACCACAAGTTCTCAGTTTTTAATTGTGACTACAAAGAGAATATGATGCTTCAGAGGGATATGAATGACCACTTCTGGTGTTCATAACATTAAAAAAATACGATTTTTAACGATTTTGAATGGATACAATTTTGAAATCAATTAATGGATTTACGGACAAAGAACTTATACATGCTATCGCTAAAATAAATTTTTATTCCAGGAGAATCACACTGAACCAAAATTTCAAACATCAAATAAGCGCATATTTCTTAGTCCTGGTCCCGAAACTTACCAATAGATAATTTCCAATAAAAAAATCACTGTTTTGTAATGCTATGATTGTTACAATACTGGATATATTGGGGTCATGACTCATGCTGAAAAACTATTTACATAAAACTTCTGTAAACTGTCCTTGTTAAGTTATTTATAGTCATACATAATATGTAACTTTCAATGCATATATTTACTATTAGTAGTAGCTAGTCAGAAATATAAACTGTATGAAATATTATATGATAATAACAAATAACATATTTTTTATATTACTACAATTAAGCAAAATTAAAACATTTGATTACTGAACTTTCCAATTTTCACATCAATAATCGTAGTTTTTGTTAGTGATTTACACAGGATTACAGTTAATAAACAATACTTCTTTTTTATTTAAAAAAATAGTTAATATAAACATGTAACAAAAGCACAATAAAATAATTGCAGTAATGGATTAAATATAAATAATAATCACAGTTTTTTTTTTTATTATTGTACCTGAGGATTTACTGTATAGCCTAATATATATTACATAATATATAAAATTACATCTTATACAATTTTTAACTGCCTTTGATACATGATCTGGTGATTAAAATAGACCCATATGAATATCACACTACAAAATAATAGGTACATGCGATGGATGCTCAAACAACTTATTTTCCATTAAAAAAATTGTTAATAAAATTATCCTCACAAATTAATTTAGGCCTGTTATTAATTTATAAATGCTTAGGTGAAATCTTATTAATCTACAATAAGTTCAAAGCTATAATAATAAACATTTATATGAGTGCATTTCTATTAAACATTTTACAATTTAAATGCTATGTTTGATTGTAAAATTGTTACCAATATAAATAATACAAAATTGTATAAAAGAACATGCATGTAAAGTAAATATTTTATTTATTAATATTATTATTATTTATTTATATTGTCTACATAAAGAAAATAATGTAAATGAGTATTGTTTATCAAATTTGAGGGTTGCTGTTGATACAGTGATGATGATGAACAAGAATGAGAATCTTCAGGAAACTTACAAGAATTGGTAAGACTGAGTATAAACAGACAATGGAACAGAAGAATTGCAGTAAAGAAGAAAGCAATAGGACAAACTCTGGATGGAGAAAATTTTGATCCTTTAAAAAAATCTTTATAAAGGTAGTTGAAGGTAAAAAATCTTTAGTTGGTAGTAGTAGGTAAAAAGACAGTTGAAAGCTAAGGTATTACTGAGCTGCATATATGAGGTGTGTTCAGAAAGTAACAAGAATTTTAATTTTTTGAACAAAATATTTATTTATTCTTCTACATTGATGTTGTCGCCTTCAAAATAGTCCCCATTGGAGATTATGAACTTGTGCCAGTGCTTCATCCAATCTTCGAAACACTTCTCAAAATCGATCTTTGAGATAGCCTTTAGTTCTTTCAGCGATGCGCTTTTAATGTCATCTACGGCTGTAAAACGACGGCCCTTTAAGGTTCTCTTTATTTTTGGAAATGGGAAAAAGTCACACGGAACCATGTCTGGCGAATATGAAAGCCAGTACATCGTTACAGTACTGTTTTTGGCCAAAAATTCACGAACAAGCAATGAAGTGTGAGCTGGTGCATTATCATGGTGCAAAAGCCATAAATTGTTT
This sequence comes from Callitettix versicolor, assembly GCA_022606455.1. Taxonomy (NCBI): domain Eukaryota; kingdom Metazoa; phylum Arthropoda; class Insecta; order Hemiptera; family Cercopidae; genus Callitettix; species Callitettix versicolor. The sequence goes on from CM040189.1 coordinate 99,028,530, forward strand.
TTCCACAGAACCGGTCATTTTTTTAAAGGATTGCTTCACACAAACAGCGTTGAAGTTGTAGATAGTACTCCATATTGACCGTTTCACCTGGTGGCAGGAATTCATGATGCACTATGCCATTAATATTGAAGAACACAGTGAACATAACCTTCACGTTTGACCGCACTTGTCGAACCTTTTTCAGTCTTGGCGAGCCAGAATGCCTCCACTGAGATGATTGAGCCTAGTTTCGAAGTCATATCCGTAAACCCATGTTTTGTCACCTGTTATAATACGTTTCAGTAATTCTGCATCGTTGTTGACTTCATTTAGTCTCCTGAGCAACTTCCATTCGCCGCTGTTTTTGCTTAAAATTCAACAATTTTGGAACGAATTTTGCTGTCACGTGTTTCATACACAAAAGATTGGAAACACTGTCATGACATGATCTAATCGATATGTCAATATCATCAGCGACCTCTCTAATTGTGATTCGGAAATTGTTCATAACCATTTCTTTCACTTTTTCCATGTTTTCATTGGCTGTTGATGTGCTGGGGTGTCCAGAGCGTTCGTCATATTCAACATCTTCATGGCCTTCTTGGAAACGCTTATACCACTCGTAAACTCTTGCTTTACTTATAGCAGATTCACCATAGGCCTTTGTTAACATTTCACACACTTTGTTACAATTTATTCCATTTTTTACACACAATTTGATACAAATTCTTTCATCCATTTCTTTTAACAAAAGAAAATATCCGAGCTCATAAAAACTCGTCTATCCTTAGTGGCTGTCACAGACAAAGTCAACAATGAAAACAGCTGAAAATTTTATCATAGTTCAAGGGCATGTATACCAACATAACAAAACAAATGTTTGACAATCGGACTCTCCAAGCCCACAAAATTTAAAAATTCTCGTTACTTTCTGAACACACCTCATATTAAGCTATTTTATATGGAAGCCAAACTTCTTGGCATATTATATCCTAACAAACATCTTGGACAGAAGATAGGAAGTCATAAAATCATGATTATTACCAATAATGATGATAAAATGTATGCTAATTTTGAAACAGAAGTAATAAATAGCTAGTAAAGAAGGTGAAAATCAGGAACTTGGCAAGAGAAGAACATGTTAAAATGGAAAAGGGGTGGACAAGTAGCAAGTGCCCACCACTAGGCGAAATTAACTACAGTAAGGATTCTCAGGGACAAGCAGAGGAAGAAAGTAAGGCTAGTGCTAAGATGGAGGGATGAATTAGAGTATGCAAGCCAGGAAAAGAGTGCTGTGGTCCAAGGTTATAAAAAAACTATGACTTTAAATTTTTAAAAACAAATATTGAATACATGTCTGTTATTTCTCTTTGTTTTAGATTTTCTATTTTGCATTTAGGTTTGGTACCACTGTAAACCATTTTTGTACATTTATAGCAACTCAGTTTACCTCCGAAAGGAGAGACTGAGTATGAGTATTCTTTAAAATACTCATAGAATGTAAATAAAGCTATATTATTGTTATTATGATGTTATTTATGACATACCTGTAACTGTGAATACAAATGATACTGCATCTTTTGTGGGATCGTAACCTCGATTCAGTGTGATATCAATTTGAAAAGGTTGTCCTCGTCGCACAACCAACTGTGCATTTTTCTCTTTTAGCATCAACTCAAACTGGCTTGTGTGATGTTGTTTTCCATTTTCAGTAAGGCAAAGGTCAATCCCCTTTACAGTAAGTACTTCTAATGCACTGCCATCAATTTCTGTAATAATACAAATGTATTGATAAATACAAATACCATTGGTAAATTAATTGATATAACATACTAAAAAAATTGTTTGTTATAAATTGGTTCAACACAAAATTTACATACATATCATGAGCCTGTCTAATAATAGAATGACAAATAAGTGTGTGGATCAATTATCATTTTTATCAAGAATGTGATCATTGACTTTGGTTGGCATTCAACATAAACTTTTGATTTATTATTTAGTTGTATTATTTCTTCTTCCTCCTAAAATATTGTTAAATTTACTAAAGTATTGAAACTTGCTTGACAATAAAGTTCATTTGCACCTTAAACTGAGACAGGAAATTGCAATTTTGCACAAACTTGTTGCTTCTGTCTTTTTAAGAATATCTATGAGTATGCATATTAGTAGGACTGTCAAAGACCCTAAACATAATCTAACTGCATTTATGGTAATATCACAACCACATTTTTCATTAAGGCAGGTTTCAAAGTTTGAAATACCTTCGCTGGTTGTGGTATGACTACTTTTCCAGGTGTTCTGATTTCCAGTTTTACTTATAAGTACATTGTATTTCACTTGTCCTAAAATGATAAACTTGCTCCAAAACCAAAGGCTTTTTAATTAGTTGTTTTGTAACTCTTTGAAATCACTTGTATACCGAAGAACTACTTATTAAAACAATACCTTGTACAATTGTATTACTTGCAGTATTATCAAAATGCTTTTTCTATTTTTTAGATTTTATAAGTTACTGTAAATAAAAGAGGATTGTTAAATTTATAAGTAGGGTATAGATAAAATACTTCCCATTAAAACGGATTAGTTATCTGGTTGGGGAATAATTAATCTATAGTAAATCGATAGTATCCGTAATAGATTCAATTTTGCATTTGAAATTAAAGAAGTATGTGGTTTAAAAAAAATCAAGATGGAGAATTGTGTAGCCTATACTTTGTACTGTTAAATATACAATAACAAAACAAAGTACAAATGCAAGAACAAGTTACAAGTACAAGTTGTGAGCATTTTGTTTGTAATGCATAATTTATTAAATATTTTTCTAAATTCCTAACTATTTTGAATAAACTTGTTTCAAATGCAAAAGAGCATGGCCTAACAATAAATGACAGTTTACAAAGCTACTTACCCTATTAAAAAAAGGTTGGTAATGGGTAAATAAACCACATGTTAATTATGGTTGTGGCAACATGAAATTTTCTAAAACAATTAATAACTTTAACCAGTATTTTCTAAAAGCATCAAAAATACTTTACAACCTTAAACAAAGATTTTCTGTATTTTTATTCATTCTAGTTGTAAACAAAAAAATTCAGATTCTTATAAATTAATCTTATAAATTAATTGAAATACATGGTTAATGTATTTCAAAACAATTTACTATTTAAAATATTAAAAGCACATCTTTCAAATATTATTTTTAATAATTTACTTTTCCGTTTTAGCAATTTTTAAATTTTCAAGAAAAAAAATGTTTTGTTTTACAAATTTCATTTTCGTCACTATTGCACAAAGTTCAATGAATTTATGGTCAATGTATCAGCATGAAAATTGTCAAAAATCCTATTTAACTATATTTTAGGTTATATAATTTGAACATTTTAAAAAGATTTGTCCAAAAAAAATCCCATTATTCTATATCAATGACTGCACTACTACTGTAGGGTAAGTCAAAACTTTATAGCTTATTCCTGTAAATATAAACTTGAGTTTTCAAGAAAATAAAAACCAGACCAGAAAAAAATTTATTTGTCTCTATAAGTACAGGAAGCTTTATCATTATTTCCGAACTCCTGTTTTTGGATTTTTTAAGAGTTTTTTTAGTTAAGAATATAAAACATATGTTTTTGTTCATTTAATAAGAATTTTTCCACTTGAATACATTCGTTTACAAGTAACACAATTATTTTCCTAACATAACTATTTTGAGAATAAAATTTGTAACTAAAAGTAGGTACAACAACATGCAAACATTTACTTAGAAGTGGGTCCTGCAATTACGTCTGTACAATTGGTTCTTGCTTTTGCCTTTTGGTTGTACACTTGGTTGTATATTGTCCACCCACCCTTATGGGTGGGTAATATTTCTCAGATGATAGTACTTTTCCAAAAAAACACATTTTCAGTTTGTTTTTTTCATAAAAATCCATACAAGACATATTTTAATTAATTTTTATGTTGAGTATCTCTCTTACGACCGAAACGGACATTCTTCCTCTCTCTCCGCCGTCCAAACGTTTCCATAGAAAAATACTCTTCCCACCGTAGCTGATGTTACCAAGCATGCACATCCCGAACTCTACCAATATGAAAATATTTTTGAATTCAGTGTTGCACTTTAACATTGAACCAAAGACTTCCTTTATTTCTCTTGAGTGATGAGCTTTCTTTCTCTTCAAGCAGGCCTCCCACTTTAGCTTCAACATTACCAACCGCTAAATCAAAACAGAGCGAAATTTCCCAGCAGCCGAAAATCCAATGCCTAAATCCCGGACTGTCCGCGCTAATCCCGGATAAATGTAAGCCTATGCATTATTTCTGTAGTCAACATTTCTTTTATTGTACACTAATAGCCTACAAAGTCTATAACGATGATTAAATTATCAGCGGATAGGATTTTTTGTTACCGAATTTTTGGCATGGCATATACTTTGTACTATTATAGCCTAACAGACTCAGTTTCGATAAATTTGTGGAAGAAAGACAGGAAGGTTGAATGCTAGAAAGTTTTATATGGATATATTTGATTGCAAATAATGTCGTAGAACCTAGGTCTAATTCTAGGGTTCATTCCCTGGCATTTAAGAAAACACTGTTGACTTTTAGAATTTACAAAAATATCTAATACCGTATTCAATACAGTTGAACTTTAACAATGTGATCCTTGTCAACGTTCATGTGCTGTTTGACTTTTGGAACAGAGGTTTTAAAATGTTAAATATATTATGTTTACTTACAACAAAGTCAAACGCACACATACATCAACAAACAACCAACGCTACACAAAGTTGGAAGAACATAACTGTAAACAAACCAAAACCAATTGTTGACTACACGAAAAAGAGTTTGGAACTAAATTCCTAACCAAAATAATAATACCTTCTACTTCCTCACTACAAAATACGTCTAAACATTTCAGTGTAGAATTAGAACACAATGGTTGCCAGGCATAAGTATTTGACAGATTTATATACACCTAACCTCACAGGAAGTGTTAACTTGTAAACTGACAGAAGCAGGAGGCTGGCGTTTGTTACATACCAACAGGTGGGTTTCTTTCAACATGAATCACGGCCACAAAAAGAATATAAACATGTTTTTACTTTACTAATCAGTAGGCCGTTTAAGCACAGCTATAGCGTAACAACACAATAAGTTATTATTATTGTTATGTAGAACATTATAATATACATTAGTCCAACCAAACTAAATTTCTCTTGGCCTGGCCTAGGCTCAACCTTTAATAGCCTACTTCAATATTCGTGTATTCTAGTAAAGTATTTTGTTCAAACAATTAATTTCCATAAATTATATTTGGTCAAACTATAAGTATATAATTGTAATCGTATGTAATCAGTATTAGTACTCGAATCCTAGATGTAACTGTAATCGTACGTAATCGGTATTAGTACTCGATACCTAGATGTAATTGTAGTCGTACGTAATCGGTATTAGTACTCGATACCTAGATGTAATTGTAATCGTACGTAATCGGTATTAGTAGTCGATACCTAGATGTAATTGTAGTCGTACGTAATCTATATTAGTACTCGATACCTAGCTGTAATTGTAATCATACGTAATCGACATTAGTACTCGATACTTAGATGTAAATGTAATTGTACGTAATCGATTTTAGTAATCGGTATTAGTACTCGATGATTAAATGTAATTGTAATGTTTTATAGTCGGTATTAGTACTCGATACATAGATGAAATTGCAATTGTATGTAATCAGTATTAGTACCCAATGCTTAGATGTAATTAAACATCGGTATGTAATTGCAATTGGTATTAGTACCGTACTCGATAACTAGATGTAAATGTAATCGTACGTAATCTGTATTAGTACTCGATTACTACTGTATTAAACAAAACTGTCCTCAGACAGGAATAATGGATACATTCCAACATACATTCCAAATCTCATCAAAATCGGTCAAATTGGTCAGTAGTAAATGTGCACAGACATCCACTTTCTGAACTCAGGGTCTGGAAAAATAAAGCCCGATCAAAATCTCAAGCCAGATTTTTTTCATAACCACGAAATTTTATAAAAAGTGACTTTAAATACACATTTTAAATAAAATATAAGAAAAAATACAGGGAACAAAGTTGGCACTACAGTGTTGCAAAGGAAGGTATATACAAACATCGGGCTAGGAGAGGTCAAGGAGTTATATTACACCGAGATACCTTCGGTCCCCCTGACAGTTACTGCAACAATTTTTCTTAAATGTGTAGCGTCCCTAAATTCACTACTTTGAGAAGTTATAATTTAACTCAATATAGAAAATAAATCAATAGGATTCATGTTAAACAATGAATCATAAACAATTCCTAATAAAAAAACAATCTTTTTAAAACACACACGGCTTTCTGAAATACATTTAATTTGTTACAATTTACAAAAAAAAGTGTAATTCTGGTATAGTTTATAAAAAATGTTTGCCGTAAACATGGGTTATCACTGATGTTTAATCTCTTCAAGTTTCTTAATTTGTCAATAGGTGTCGCTTTAAAAATATATTTTCATTTCTTAGTACGCCTAGTACTGTTTACGTAACTGTAAAAAAGTTCGTTTGGAGCGCCACTGCAGACATTTTATCTTACGGTTTAAAAGAAAATACTAAATACAGGTTTACATAATAAGTTTATTTATTTAAGTTTAATACAGTACCCTACATATAAGTTATTATTTATTTTATAACATAACTTGTTATAAAACAATCAATAGTGTTCCTATTAATGATTAGGCCTGTTATAATGAATTGATATTTGAATAATTAAATCTTCTTCAATTTAAAATTGTTCTGATATTTAACATCCCACGGTAATATACGATCGATCCCGTAGTTTCTCTGACCTATGGCAAACAGTATGCACAAACTTTCCAACTCATACATATATCGCTCATTTATAAATTCATTTGAATGTTTCTGAATCTCTAGGTAGCCTAAATAAACAATATAAGAATTTACAGTTGACGATGACATTAATTTGGCCTATATAATTACTTTCAACAATGTTCATTTATCGCGATTCTGCTTAGTTAAAGGACTTCAACTTTTATTAATTTTATCATATTAATATTCTTGTACTTATACTGTATTTCAATAATAACTTATGGTCAAAGCAAAGATTGAATGCCATTTTTGGACACGGTTCAGTCAACTATTTCAAACACCTGATATAACACGCTGAAATCAGTGTAGCCACATACGATATAGAACAGGATTACCTTTTGTAGCTCGCGACTTGAAATTTTCAGGGTACATTTATGTTACCATATAGGCGTGCACTAAGAAAGGATTTTGCAAAAATTTGGAGAAAAATATTTTGTATCAGATTTTCTTAAATTCGAATGGAACACGTTTGAATAAAACAACATATTCAGGTTGTAATATTTTTTCATATTCACTGTAAAATAATCACGAGTTTGGATGATCACGCTTTTATTAATATATTTTTTTATGTCTCTAAATTATTACATTACTGAAACAATTTAACTTTCTTGGGCGAAGGCGGGACGGGTAATGCTAGTCTTACATAGGCCTAACTAGACTTGAACTAACTACTTCTAAACAGCTGATTTCGCACAACAGCTGTCTTTCAATATCATTTCAATTGAGGTTATGTTTATTGTTCTTGTTAATATAAATAGCCTACAAAAAATAGCATAGCCAATATTGTACAATTATTATTAAACTCATATAAACAAACAATAAACATAACTTTAATTGATATTATATTCAAATTTTGTGGTGCAGTGAAATTGTTTTTTTGAAAACGAAAAATTGGCAAACGAGGGGGCAAGTACAAGTCACCTCATTTAAAATTGATCTCGGATTCCAGTGTAAACAGAGTCATTAACAAGTATTCACTTGGAAGGCAGATAGTCTCTAGGCACCATTTGATTTGTTCCTTCTTGTTCTTTTCCTTCCATCCTTCCTTAAAAGTTGAGTAGGTTAATCGGAATAACATTTTCAAAGATTATTTTTTTTCTCCAGAAAATATTAAAATGTACAATATTTAAACTTTACTAGTTAAGCTGTTTCCTTTACCACCCGCAGTTATTAAAAGTAAATCGTCAAACTTCGTAGGGCTGTTTATATTTATTTAAGGATAGGCCCCCCCCACTCAGTACACTAAGGACTACACACTTAAGGAATACACTTAAGTTATTCACACTTCTGTTAAAATTTTTGTCTATTGTAGATAAATGTTTTATATTAACAATGAATACAGGCTAATTTAACGTGAATGTCCGTCTTTTTCAAAATATAGGCTATAAAATAAAATCATATTTTTTTGTAAACTTAGAAGTTCTAATAAGTTGCATAAACAATTGTAGGCTCTCTTCTGATCCTGAACAACGCCAATTCTGATCTCAAAATCGTATCTGTAGTAATTCCAAAACGGAAATGATTTTATGGGGCGGGGAATTACAAAATGGCAGATTGTCTGGAAAAAAGCGTTTTAGGAATTCATATGAACTTTTTATGATGATGTAAAAAAACTACTTCAACAGTCTCACGCTGTAAAAGAAGTGTGTAAGGCCTTCGTGGGGACGTGGTATAACTTCAAATGCGAACATGATAATAAAAATGGTAAGTTCCAAACGCCAGACAATCCAATATTTTTGTATTATTACAAACTTGACAAGTATTGCATTCCTACAAATGCAGCTCCCAAGGATAGCCTAAGAACAAAATATTTGTTCAAATTTTTCACCATATCTCGGTTATCCTGTCAGATTTAGACAGTGTAAAAACACAATTTGTTCATCGATAACAAGAGAAATACTTTTTCTTCTGTAAATGTTTGTAAAGCTACAAGTTTTAGATATTTTTCGATTTTAGTACACTTGTAAAACAATACGTAACAAATGCCTGCCAAATATTAATTTAATATTTTATTTAAATCCAAAGTTATTAAACGTTTTTTATATTTATATGAACTTTTTTCGTTACTTTTATGTGAACGATTGTCAGTTATACCACTTTATTTCCTCCTGAAATCTGAACACTCAATACCTAATAAATGTAGTCTACCATAACCTAACCTTGTACTACACATGTAATCACAGATCCAGGCCGGTACAGCTGATCAGGCAAACAACATTACCAAGAACTGAAAGGTGTGTTGCTAGTTTCCGATTACATGTATGCTTCATCTGTGCTTGTTTTTCTTCCATTGTATTGTAGTAATTCTAGATAATATCGCCTACTCTATTCACACATGGTAGTGTGTGCGTCATTCAGAAAGTTAGGTTAGGTTAGTTTTACCCCGCATATACGCCTAGTAGCGGTAGTATTTTATTACATACATGGACCGACGTAAATTAGAGCAATTCATGTTTAATCATTTGAAAATCAATTTCATGGATTTTTGATAACGAATGTGTGTGTGTGTGTGTGTGTGTGTGTGTGTGTGTGTGTGTGTGTGTTTTTGTGCGTCTAAGCACAATGCTTAAAGGGCACAACTCCTGACAGACTGAACGATTTCAATGTAATCTAGAATTTAGGAAAATATTATCCATATCTCGGGAACACTAAAAAATTTAATTACTTTTTATTAACTCAGCTATAACAATTTCGCTTTATTTTTGCTCATATGTTGTCCTTAACCACACAAACAATAAGCCTACAACTTATGGAAAATCCCCTTCGAAAGGTACTGACAAAAAAGATCCCCTTCGGAAGGTACTCACAAAAAAGAACTTGAAAATTGGCATATTTAAAAAAAAATCTGTGTAAGGTATTAGAATATGGTAAATGTTTTGTTATATTGAAGCCTTATAAATCAAATCAGTGTACAAAATTTTAAATTAAAGGAATTTAGGTTGAATTAAAGGGAAACGCAAATATACCAATACCTTTTGTTTTTTATTTACACTGGAACCGGAAACATCATCATTTTCAAATTTGATACTCTAACTCAAGTAAGCCTAATGAATGTAACCTATGATCCAACACAAGAGTAAAATCTGACAGAACAATTTTTAAAAATTAGGCAGATTTTCAGGTTTTTTCGATAGCTTCTGAACCAGATTTTTGGGAAAGTATCTTCATGTAGGCCCCCAAGCCACTCCGTTTTGCGTAAATCATTAAGTGTTTAACTTACACTTCTTTTACAAAAACTTAACTGAATTTAAGAAAGTTTGTGCATTTATTCATTTCATTTATTATCTCTTGAAATCAACAATACAAAAATAATATATTAAAATTAGATCTACATAAAAATAGGCAACATGCGCAGTAACCCATATTCTCGTAATGAATAGGCCTACCAAAATAGGCTAATAGGCTAATACTTAGCTCACAGACAGGAAGGAACTGCCTCGAGCCTAGACTAAACATTTTTATCACAGTATATTCTTTCCTAAACCATTATTTTTAGCCTACTACCACTACAATAGCGTACTAAACTGTTTCTAAAACTTTCATTTCGTATAGTGAAAATGTGTAACAATGAAAACACAGTTTACCATATGCAAAGTTAGGTATGTAATTGCCATTGAATGATTACACAAACATTAAGATTTTGTAGATTTAACAGCTGCAAGAATTCAATGCCGTTTTGATAACCTAAATTGTCTAAACACTAAATTCCTTCCGCAGATAAGAGGTTATGTCAGCTCGGAATCACAGTCCGGTAGATATCAATGGATTATTGTAAAATGCATATTGATTGAAAAGTAGCGAAAATCAGTTACAAATTGTATTATTTAAAAGAGTCACATAAAGTAATTACAAATATTTAAAACGTCTAATCATTACATTGCAAAAAATTGCTGACCTGTTTCTGTTCACTAATGCATAGGCCTACTTGAGTCTGTTTACCAGGTTTGAGGCCCTTTTGTGGAGCATAATGTTGCTCTTTAGTAACTGAAGTATTTGGATTGTTTCATGAACTAATGGTGGGGCAGAAAACACCAAACTGTTAAAAAAACCTGCTTTTCTATAAAGGACAAATCAGCTGCTTTTTCAAAAGGAAACAAGCAGTTGGATTTGGACTGGTTTATGATTTGTTAAAGAAAGAACGGACTTTTCCCACTACCACACCCACGTTCTATTCCAACGTTGCCACAAGCGCTAAAACTGTTTTCCTGCTAACTGCTTTTCTTCTACCTGCTTTTATGCTTTTTCCCTTTATTTCAAAGTTGCTTGTTACTTGTAGTGAAGTAAGAACTGTTTGGTCAATGTCAACATTTACCTCAATTTTGTTGCCAGTTATAGTAACAACCTCTCTCATTTTGTAGATAAAGAGATAAAATATTTTATTTAAAAATATTTTTTATATTTATTATCAATCATCAATAGTTTTTAATCAACTAAAAATATTCTAAATCGTTTGCATTTTGATAAATATGCAAAGGACTATTTAATTTTTAATTTAAAAAAAGAAATGCTTCTATTAGAAATTCATTGCATTTTGTAAATATAAAATGACATACACAATTATTACGTTTTGAGAATGTAATTTAATTATTACTACACTTATAAGGATTATTTTTATCCTTTCTAAATGATAAACTTGCTCCAAAACCAAAGGCTTTTTAATTAGTTGTTTTGTAACTCTTTGAAATCACTCGTATACCGCAGAACTACTTATTAAAACAAAAAGCTTTTTCTTTTTTTTAGATTTTATAAGTTACTGTAAATAAAAGAGGATTGTTAAATTTATAAGTAGGGTATAGATAAACTACTTCCCATTAAAACGGATTAGGTATCTGGCTGGGGAATAATTAATCTATAGTAAATCTATACAGTATCTATAATAAATTCAATTTTGCATTTGAAATGAAAGAAGTATGTGGATTTTTAAAAAATCAATATGGAGAATTGTGTAGCCTATACTATGTACTATTAAATATACAATAACAAAACAAAGTACAAATGCAGGAACAAGTTACAAGTACAAGTTGTGAGAATTTTGATTGTACTGTATAATTTATTAAATATTTTTCTAAATTCCTAACGATTTTGACTAAACTTGTTTCAAATGCAAAAGAGCATGGCCTAACAATAAATGACAGTTTTGAAGCTTTAAAAAAAGCTTCAGTTTTACCCTATTAAAAAAAGTTTGGTAATGGGGGGTAAAAAAGTTGTGGCAACATGAAATTTTCTAGAACAATTAATAACTTTAACCAGTATTTCCTAAAAGCAACAAAAATATTTTACAATATTAAACAAAGATTTTCTGTATTTTGATTAATGTTGTAAACCAAAAAATTCAGATTCTTATAAATTAATCTTATAAATTAATTGAAATACATGGTTAATGTATTTCAAAACAATTTATTATTTAAAATATTAAAAGCACATCTTGCAAATATTATTTTTTATAATTTACTTTTCCGTTTTAGCAAATTTTTAATTTTAAAGGAAAAATGTTTTGTTTTACAAATTTCATTTTCGTCACTATTGCACAAAGTTCAATGAATTTATGGTCAATGTATCAGCATGAAAATTGTCAAATATCCTATTTAACTATATTTTAGGTTATATAATTTGAACATTTTAAACAGATTTGTCCCAAAAAATTCCCATTATTCTATATCAATGACTGTACTACTACTGTAAGGTAAGTAAAAACTTTAGCTTATTCCTGTAAATATAAACTTGAGTTTTCAAGAATATAAAAACCAGACCAGAAAAAAATTTATTTGTCCCTACAAGTACAAGAAGCTTTATCATTATTTCGCGACTCCTGTTTTTGGATTTTTTAAAAAGTTGTATTTTTTACTTAAGAATATAAAACATATGTTTTTGTTCATTTATTAAGAATTTGTTCTTTATTAAGAATATAAGAAAAAAATACAGGGAACAAAGTTGGCACTACAGTGTTGCAAAGGAAGGTATATACAAACATCGGGCTAGGAGAGGTCAAGGAGTTATATTACACCCAGATACCTTCGGTCCCCCTGACAGTTACTGCAACAATTTTTCTTAAGTGTGTAGCGTCCCTAAATTCACGACTTTGAGAAGTTATAATTTAACTCAATATAGAAAATAAACCAATAGGATTCATGTTAAACATTGAATCATAAACAATTCCTAATAAAAAAACAATCTTTTTAAAACACACACGGCTTTCTGAAATACATTTAATTTGTTACAATTTACAAAAAACAGTGTAATTCTGGTATAGTTTATAAAAAATGTTTGCCGTAAACATGGGTTATCACTGATGTTTAATCTCTTCAAGTTTCTTAATTTGTCAATAGGTGTCGCTTTAAAAATATATTTCCATTTCTTAGTACGCCTAGTATTGTTTACGTAACTGTAAAAAAGTTCGTTTGGAGCGCCACTGCAGACATTTTATCTTACGGTTTAAAAGAAAATACTAAATACAGGTTTACATAATAAGTTTATTTATGTAAGTTTAATACAGTACATATAAGTTATTATTTATTTTATAACATAACTTGTTATAAAACAATCAATAGTGCTCCTATTAATGATTAGGCCTGCTATAATGAATTGATATTTGGATAATTAAATCTTCTTCAATTTAAAATTGTTCTGATATTTTACATCCCACGGTAATATACGACCGATCCCGTAGTTTCTCTGACCTATGGCAAACAGTATGCACAAACTTTCCAACTCATACATATATCGCCCATTTATAAAATGATTTGAATGTTTCTGAATCTCTAAGTAGCCTAAATAAACAATGTAAAATTTACAGTTGACGATGACATTATTTTGGCCTATATAATTACTTTCAACAATGTTTCATTTATCGCGATTCTGCTTAGTTAAAGGACTTCGACTTTTATTAATTTTATCATATTAATATTCTTGTACTTATACTGTATGTCAATAATAACTTATGGTCAAAGCAAAGATCGAATGCCATTTTTGGACACGGTTCAATCAACTATTTCAAACACCTGATATAACACGCTGAAATCAGTGTAGCCACATACGATATAAAACAGGATTACCTTTTGTAGCTCGCGACTTGAAATTTTCAGGGTACATTTATGTTACCATATAGGCGTGCACTAAGAAAGGATTTTGCAAAAATTTGATTTTGACGCCATTGAACTACTTACCCAGTCCAAATGTAATAATCAACATACAGCCAATACTCTTATAGCTAGATACTTGAAATTTCAAGGTATCTTTTTACAACAATATCAGGGTGCACTAAGAAGAAATTTTGCAAAAATTTGATTTTGATACCTAGAAGTAATTTTAATCGTACGTAATCGGTATTAGTACTTGATACCTAGATATAATTGTAATCGTATGTAATCGGCATTAGTACTCAATACCTAGCTGTAATTGTAATCGTACCTAACCGGTATTAGTACTCGATATTTAGATGTAATTGTAATCGTACGTAATCGGTATTAGTACTCGATACTCAGCTGTAATTGTAATCGCATGTAATCGGTATTAGTACTCGATACCTAGCTGTAATTGTAATCGTATGTAATCGGTTTTAGTACTCGATACCTATACGAAATTTAAGCGTATGTAAGCGGTATTAGTACTCGATGTTTTCATGTAACTATAATCGTACGTAATCGGTATTAGTACCTGATACCTAGATGGAAATGCAATAGTATGTAATCGGTATTAATACTCGATGATTAAATGTAATTGTAATCTTATATAGTCGGTATTAATACTCGATACTAAGCTGTAATTGTAATCGCATGTAATCGGTATTAGTACTCGATACCTAGATCTAATTTTAATCGTACGTAATCGGTATTAGTACTCCATACCTAGATGGAAATGCAATAGTATGTAATCGGTATTAATACTCGATGATTAAATGTAATTGTAATATTATATAGTCGGTATTAGTACTCGATATATAGATGAAATTGCAATTGTATGTAATCAGTATTAATACCCAATGCTTAGATGTAATTAAGCATCGGTATGTAATTGCAATTTGTATTAGTACCGTACTCGATAACTAGATGTAAATGTAATCGTACGTAATCTGTATTAGTACTCGATTAGTACTGTATTAAAAAAACTGTCCTCAGACAGAAGTAATGGAAACATACATTACAAATCTCATCAAAATCGGTCAAATTGGTCTGTAGTAAATGTGCACAGACATCCACTTTCTGCACTCAGGGTCTGGAAAAATAAAGCCCGATCAAAATCTCAAGCCAGATTTTTTTCATAACCACGAAATTTTATAAAAAGTGACTTTAAATACACATTTTAAATAAAATATAAGAAAAAATACAGGGAACAAAGTTGGCACTACAGTGTTGCAAAGGAAGGTATATACAAACATCGGGCTAGGAGAGGTCAAGGAGTTATATTACACCGAGATACCTTCGGTCCCCCTGACAGTTACTGCAACAATTTTTCTTAAGTGTGTAGCGTCCCTGAATTCACTACTTTGAGAAGTTATAATTTAACTCAATATAGAAAATAAATCAATAGGATTCATGTTAAACAATGAATCATAAACAATTCCTAATAAAAAAACAATCTTTTTAAAACACACACGGCTTTCTGAAATACATTTAATTTGTTACAATTTACAAAAAAAAGTGTAATTCTGGTATAGTTTATAAAAATTGTTTGCCGTAAAACCCATCACTGATGTTTAATCTCTTGAAGTTTCTTAATTTGTCAATAGGTGTCGCTTTAAAAATTTATTTCCATTTCTTAATACGCCTAGTACTGTTTACGTAACTGTAAAAAAGTTCGTTTGGAGCGCCACTGCAGACATTTTATCTTACGGTTTAAAAGAAAATACTAAATACAGGTTTACATAATAAGTTTATTTATGTAAGTTTAATACAGTACATATAAGTTATTATTTATTTTATAACATAACTTGTTATAAAACAATGAATAGTGTTCCAATTAATGATTAGGCCTGCTATAATGAATTGATATTTGGATAATTAAATCTTCTTCAGTTTAAAATTGTTCTGATATTTAACATCCCACGGTAATATACGATCGATTCCGTAGTTTCTCTGACCTATGGCAAACAGTATGCACAAACTTTCAACTCATAAATATATCGCCAATTTATAAATTCATTTGAATGTTTCTGAATCTCCAGGTAGCCTAAATAAACAATGTAAGAATTTACAGTTGACGATGACAATAATTTGGCCTATATAATTACTTTCAACAATGTTTCATTTATCGCGATTCTGCTTAGTTAAAGGACTTCGACTTTTATTAATTTTATCATATTAATATTCTTGTACTTATACTGTATTTCAATAATAACTTATGGTCAAAGCAAAGATTAAATGCCATTTTTGGACACGGTTCAATTAACTATTTCAAACAGCTGATATAACACGCTGAAATCAGTTATATACGATATAAAACAGGATTACCTTTTGTAGCTCGCGACTTGAAATTTTCAGGGTACATTTATGTTACCATATAGGCGTGCACTAAGAAAGGATTTTGCAAAAATTTGATTTTGACGCCATTAAACTACTTAACCAATCCAAATTTATTAATCAACGTACAGCCGAAACTATTATAGCTAGAGATTTGAAATTTTCAGGGTACATTCTTACAACAATGTCAAGGTGTACTAAGAAAGAATTTTGCAAAAATTTCATTTTCACGCCATTAAACTACTTACCCAGTCTAATTTTATTAATCAACGTACAGCCGAAACTATTATAGCTAGAGATTTGAATTTTCATGGTACATTCTTACAACAATGTCAAGGTGCACTAAGAAAGAATTTTGCACAAATTTGATTTTGACGCCATTAAACTACTTACCCAGTCCAATTTTATTAATCAACGTACAGCCGAAACTATTATAGCTAGAGATTTGAATTTTCATGATACATTCTTACAACAATGTCGAGGTGCACTAAGAAAGAATTTTGCACAATTTTGATTTTGACGCCATTAAACTACTTACCCAGTCCAATTTTTTTAATCAACTTACAGCCGAAACTAATGCAGCTAGAATTTTTGAAATTTTCAAGGTACATTCTTACAACAATGTTAAGGTGCATTAAGAAAAAATTTTACAAAAATTAAATTTTGACGCCATTAAACTACTTACCCAGTCCAATTTTAATAATTAACGTACAGCCGAAACTATTATAGCTAGAGATTTGAAATTTTCATGGTACCTTCTTAAAACAATGTCGAGTTGCGCTAAGAAAGGATTTCGCAAAAATTTGATTTTAACGCCATTAAACTACTTATCCAGTCCAACTTTAATAATCAACGTGTAGCCGAGACTATAATAGCTAAAGATTTGAAATTTTCAGGGTTACCATAACATGTAGGGATGCACTGGAAAACAATTTTCCTGTATTCAACCCATAAAGAGGTAAAAATTACGTACAACAATTTTTATTGGAAAAATATGTTTTTCGTCTGTCCTTCTTAAAACGTAACATCGTCACTCTTAAATATAAGTAATGAAATATATTTTTCACCATTTCCCAAAACTCATCCCTTAAAGAGATTGAAAGGGGGTGGACAATGTAAAAAAGTGGTATACAATTTTGCGTTGAAAAAATATTTGTTTTGGATTGAATATTCTAGAAGTATGCTATGAAATACAAAAAATAAAACACATATTTCAACATTTTTCCGAATTCATCCCCTAAAAGATTTAAAATGTAAAAAAGAGGTATAACTGGAGAAAAAGTGTGTTTTCATTGGAGAAAAATATTTTTTTATCGGCTTTTCTTAAAAGTGAACAAAATATTCTAAAACACAAATTATGTTACACGTAATTCAGCATTTATCCCCCCCCTAATTCATCCCCTAAAGGACAAAAATATAAAAGAGGTATGAATGTTTGTATTTGAAAAAAATATTTTGTATCAGATTTTCTTAAATTCGAATGGAACACGTTTGAATAAAACAACATATTCAGGTTGTAATATTTTTTCATATTCACTGTAAAATAATCACGAGTTTAGATGATCACGCTTTTATTAATATATTTTTTTATGTCTCTAAATTATTACATTACTAAAACAATTAAACTTTCGTGGGCGAAGGCGGTACGGGTAATGCTAGCCTTACATTGGCCTAAGTAGACTTGAACTAACTACTTCTAAACAGCTGATTTCGCACGACAACTGTTCTTTTAATATCATTTCAATTGAGGTTATGTTTATTGTTCTTGTTAATATGAATAGCCTACAAAAAATAGCATAGCCACAAACAATAAACATAACTTTAATTGATATTATATTCAAATTTTGTGGTGCAGTGAAATTGTTTTTTTGAAAACGAAAAATTGGCAAACGAGGGGGCAAGTACAAGTCACCTCATTTAAAATTGATCTCGGATTCCAGTGTAAACAGTCATTAACAAGTATTCACTTGGAAGGCAGATAGTCTCTAGGCACCATTTGATTTGTTCCTTCTTGTTCTTTTCCTTCCATCCTTCCTTCCTTAAAAGTTGAATAGGTTAATCGGAATAACATTTTCAAAGATTATTTTTTTCTCCAGAAAATATTAAAATGTACAATATTTAAACTTTACTAGTTAAGATGTTTTCTTTACCACCCGCAGTTATTAAAAATAAATCGTCAAACTTCGTAGGCCTGTTTATATTTATTTAAGGATAGGGCCCCATTCAGTACACCAAGGACTACACACTTAAGGAATACACTTAAGTTATTCACACTTCTGTTAAAGTTTTTGTCTATTGTAGATAAATGTTTTATATTAACAATGAATACAGGCTAATTTAACGTGAATGTCAGTCTTTTTCAAAATATAGGCTATAAAATTAAATCATATTTTTTGTAAACTTAGAAGTTCTAATAAGTTGCATAAATCTAACCTTGTACTACACATGTAATCACAGATCCAGGCCAGTACAGCTGATCAGGCATACAACATTACCAAGAACTGAAAGGTGTGGTGTTGGTTTCCGATTACATTCATTCTTCATCTGTGCTTATTTTTCTTCCATTGTGTAGTAGTAATTCTAGATAATATCGCCTACTCTATTCACACATGGTAATGTGCGTTATTCAGAAAGTTAGGTTAGGTTAGTTTTTCCCCGCAAATACGCCTAGTAGCGGAGTATTTTATTACATACATGGACCTACGTATATTAGAGCAATTCATGTTTGGTCATTTGAAAATCAATTTCATGGATTTTTGATACCGAATGTGTGTGTGTGTGTGTGTGTGTGTGTGTGTGTGTGTGTGTGTGTGTGTGTGTGTGTGTGTGTGTTTTGTGCGTCTACGCACAATGCTGAAAGGGCACAACTCCTGACATACTGACCGATTTCAGTAATCTAGAATTTAGGAAAATATTATCCATATGTCGGAAACACTAAAAAATTTATAGGGAACAATAGGCCTACAACTTACGGAAAATCCCCTTCGGAAGGTACGGAAGGTACTGACAAAAAAGAACTTGAAAATTGGCAAATTTAAAAAAAAAAATCTATGTAAGGTATTAGAATATGGTAAACGTTTTGTTACATTGAAGCCTTATATATCAAATTAGTGTACAAAATTTTAAATTAAAGGAATTTAGGTTTAATTAAAGGGAAACGAAAATATACCAATTCCTTTTGTTTTTTATTTACACTGGAACCGGAAACATCATCATTTTCAAATTTGATACTTTAACTCAAGTAGGCCTAATAAATGTAACCTATGATCCAACACGAGTAAAATCTGACAAAACAATTTTGAAAAATTAGGCAGATTTTCAGGTTTTTCTCGATAGTTTCTGAACCAGATTTTTGGGAAAGTATCTTCACGTAGGCCCCCAAGCCTCTCCGTTTTGCGTAAATCATTAAGTGTTTAACTTACACTTCTTTTACAAAAACTTAACTGAATTTAAGAAAGTTTGTGCATTTATTCATTTCATTTATTATCTCTTGAAATCAACAATATAAAAATAATATATTAAAATTAGACACATAAAAATAGGCAACATGAGCAGTAACCCATATTCTCGTAATGAATAGGCCTACCAAAATAGGCTAATAGGCTAATACTTAGCTCACAGACAGGAAGGAACTGCCTCGAGCCTAGACTAAACATTTTTATCACAGTATATTCTTTCCTAAACCATTATTTTTAGCCTACTACCCTTACAATAGCGTACTGTTTCTAAAACTTTCATTTCGTATAGTGAAAATGTGTAACAATGAAAACACAGTTTACCATATGCAAAGTTAGGTATGTAATTGCCATTGAATGATTACACAAACATGAAGATTGTATAGATTTAACAGCTGCAAGAATTCAATGCAGTTTTACCAAGAACTGAAAGGTGTGGTGCTAGTTTCCGATTACATGTATGCTTCATCTGTGCTTGTTTTTCTTCCATTGTATTGTAGTAATTCTAGATAACATCGCCTACTCTATACACACATGGTAGTGTGTGTGCGTCATTCAGAAAGTTAGGTTAGGTTAGTTTTACCCCGCATATAAGCCTAGTAGCAGAGTATTTTATTACATACATGGACCTACGTATATTAGAGCAATTCATGTTTGGTCATTTGAAAATCAATTTTATGGATTTTTGATAACGAATGTGTGTGTGTGTGTGTGTGTGTGTGTGTGTGTGTGTGTGTGTGTTGTGTGTGTGTCTACGCACAATGCTGAAAGGGCACAACTCCTGACAGACTTACCGATTTCAATGTAATCTAGAATTTAGGAAAATATTATCCATATCTCGGGAACACTAAAAAATTTAATTACTTTTTATTAACTCGGCTATAACAATTTCGCTTTACTTTTGCTCATATGTTGTCCTTAACGATGAGTTTCCATGGTATTCACATGGAAATACCATATAGCGTACTGAACTGTTTCTAAAACTTTCATTTCGTATAGTGAAAATGTGTAACAATGAAAACACAGTTTACCATATGCAAAGTTAGGTATGTAATTGCCATTGAATGATTACACAAACATGAAGATTGTATAGATTTAACAGCTGCAAGAATTCAATGCCGTTTTGATTACCTAAATTGTCTAAACACTAAATTCCTTCCGCAGATAAGAGATTATGTCAGCTCGGAATCACAGTCCGGTAGATATCAATGGATTATTGTAAAATACATGTTGATTGAAAAGTAGCGAAAATCAGTTACTAATTCTATTATTTAAAAGAGAGTCACATAAAGTAATTACAAATATTTAAAACGTCTAATCATTACATAGCTCAAAATGGCTGACCTGTTTCTGTTCACTAATGCATACGCCTACTTGAGTCTGTTTACCAGGTTTGAGGCCCTTTTGTGGAGCATAATGTTGCTCTTTAGACTCTGAAGTATTTGGATTGTTTCATGAACCTTAGCTTGTGTCCCCACACGCAGAAATTCTGCAGACGATAAAACGGGGAAAGCAAGGTCACACTAATCTAAATAAGACGCTCGCCAGAAAAATCTCGTAGGAAGTAGGAAGTGCGTGGTTTTATTGGATAAAGTTGATATTTTCAAGAGACACAGTAAAGTGTGTAATAATGTCTTGATTGTGGTTCACTGTTTACAAAAGAAGATGACAATTTATTTCCTAAAAAAAAGTTGTAATTCAGGAATACATTGAGATAAGGATAGGCCTACTAAATTTTGCAGTTTTTCACAAAAACTAATAATGTTTTCAACTTTCCCGAAAAAATCGTTAATTTAAAATATTGAAAGCCATAAAATATCAAGCTTAAATAGTTAAATAAATATTAAAACTTAAATAGTTAACTCAATGAATACTATAAGATTTTGAGGAATATAAAAATGTGCTATATATGTAGGCCTATAGAACCTAATTAATGATTTATATAATAATAATAATAATAATAATAATAATAATAGCTTACTTGGAATTTATGCTGCGAATGGAAAAACAGACAACTGCAAATATTTGTAAACTTTGATTAATTAGAAAACTGCAATTTGATTTCATTTGTTTTTTTTTTTTGTATTGTGGTAAGCTCTTTAAATTCCGAATCATTTAATAACCACGTCGACAATAGTTTTAAATTTGAAAATTTTGACCCAAAAATCCGCATGTTGGGAAGGAGTTACTAACTCACCTGCAAAATGCAACATGTAATGTAATATCACTAACCACGAAAAAAAACCCAAGAGTCAGTGACTCATTGTTTTGGATGCACGCAATGCTCGAGCTGGGTCAAATCGGGTTGACTTCATTCCAGGACCGGTTTGTCGGCCTACAGCCATACTGTGGACTTCGGCCACTACAGTAACTTAGCAACCTATCTCTTCTTACATTTGCAGACAAGTTGGTACACTTAACTTGATTAATGTTGGTGTTTATTCAAGATTTTAGGATCTATAACTACTGTAAAATCAAAATGGCAGTGGTTTGCGAATTCGCTGATTATTTACATATAGTGTAAAACGTTAAAATCAGCAACTAGAGTTCCAGAAATAGTTGTAGATTTATATTATACAAGGTAAATTTAATTATCAGTGTCATAAAAGCTAATATACTGTGTGAACAAAACCAAATAGTAGGCCTACTAATTTTAATGATTTATCAATTAAGCATTCAACGTAATTAAATTGAGCAATAAACAGGTATATAAAAAAGTTTTCATGGTTTGCATTTACTTACATTCTGGTAATCAACGTTAATTATTGCAAAACTAAACCTACTTTCGTAAATCTCTGAACCTATAAAAGGTTTTTGTTAATCATGTCTACCGATCTAGGCTACCAAGAATTAAAATCGATAAACACTTTTGTTCTAACACGTTTGACGACTAAATCTGCTGATAATTTATTTAAATGATCTTTCCACTCCATCCTATTCTTTTCTGTATCACGTAAGTCTGAATGAATCTTACGTAACCTACTCGGGAAATTGACGTTTTAGGCAAAAATGTCAGTGATGAATAAGTCTAAGGACTCAGTTAAATTTTGTAAGACGCGTTGCAGTGTTCATCAGACCTTAGAATGTCATATTATTATTAAAGATGTGCGGGAACAGCTGATTGAAAGGAATGTTCTCAAAGAACAGATATTCTATTGGTCTATTCTATTTAGATATGTCGGGAAATGTACAGTGTTATAGGATTGTCGGTTACCCGATTGTTAGGGTAGAAATATAAGGGGTGATACAATTATAGAAAATACTGGATGCTTTAGTGTTGCAAATAAGAAATTGGAAGAAAAATGAACCCCGATCTGTATTCCAAATTCAATTCCTCGAAATCGTTTATTTTGTGTTAACGTTCATACTTCATGCCTGTTAGATTAACGAGCTATCGACATTAACGGAAAGGGTTTTCCCTTTAACTATGCATTAACTGCAAGCCTCGAACCTCTTTTTCTTGAGGTGCGCAGTTCAGAAAAAAATCAGAATGACCGGTGC
Source organism: Callitettix versicolor (assembly GCA_022606455.1). Lineage (NCBI taxonomy): Eukaryota > Metazoa > Arthropoda > Insecta > Hemiptera > Cercopidae > Callitettix > Callitettix versicolor. Next base: position 99,051,828 of record CM040189.1, read on the forward strand.
CTCAGCACCCCGACCACCAAGTTCTTCATTCAAATCGTCTATTCCATATCGTGCTTTGAGCATTGCTGCTGGCATCTTGCGGCAGAGTGTTCAACTACAATTAAATACACAATAGTACTGTCTATTTTCCAAACGTCTTTTCCGTGTCCCTGCAGCTTGCATCGTTCATAGCGGCAAATAGTCAAATTACCTGGACTTCAGCCTCTGATATCGAGCACGCTTTTTATAATGGTGGCTTTACTTCTAGTTCGTTTATATGTAATGCTTGGACGTAACTTTTTTTTAAAGGCGAAAAGCACATTAAGGCTATTATCGCCTCCCTAAATGTAAGTGTGTGTGTTAAACTCGGGTACCACAAGGGACATCTAAATCCTCTCAATAGGTGCAGCTAGTCTGCAGCCCCCTGCGGGGATTTGGACGTAACCAAAACTGCAGTCTGCGCAAGTCGCGAAGTTTTTCTCATTACAAAAGCAATATCAGCGACATATTGGTATTTCAATGGTTACCCGCAGGGGGTTGCAGACTAGCTGCACCTTTTGAGAGGATTTAGACGAACCTCGCTGTATCCGAGTCTAATACACACTTACACTAATAGCACATAATAGCCTTAATGTGCTTTTCGCCTTAAAATACCAACAACAAAAATTCAAAAATGGTTCGACCATTCGTAAAAATTAATAATAGAACACTGACTTAACAAGTGTTATCCTGAGTGCCTAAGCAATACTGAAGTCAAGATAATGTCATTATAATGATGGTGTAAGGTTATAAAATAATTATACCGTTTGAAGCAACGCTTTTTGAAATAATGATATTAATAATAATCTTCTCTTGGTCATAACTGCTAACCTCTTAATCAACATAGTTGAGTAAACTATTCAAGTATCACCGAAGAAACTAACTCTGCAACCAGCTAAATAAATGGCTCCATTACTGAATGCCATTAACGCCTACAGTACACAGTATAATTCGTTTAATTATCACTATATTAAACTGATTTTATGGTATTACATTTTCATGATTTATGGTCTTACATTGCTTAAATTAATATTTATTAAATTGGGAGTATAAATGTGTATTTCTTGTCTTTTTTTACTGTTAATGTGATAAAAATTAAAATAAGAAATGGTTTTACCCATAGGCCATTCTTTATGACATCTAAGGAACATTTATCAAAGATCTTATAACCACATTACATTAGCTTAATATAGGTTATGTTATTTACAATTTTTGTAAGCAATTTAACGGAATATAATAGAAAGTGCGCGTATTTGTATTTCCTGAAACTGATTATTTACGGACATACTGCAGAAATCTAAACCCACTTAAGTCTACCTACTTCTGCTTTATTGACAGATGATTATTTTATCCAATTTGTTCATGACGTAATTTCCCAAGTTGTGATAAAAATGAACTACAATCTATGTCATCCTGATAGCGTTGGTATTTGTCAAATACCGTTTCAAGAATCATTATAGCCTACAGTATTGTAGCAAGCAGGCTACTAAAATTACTAAGACTTTCGTTTCGATTTTAATAAAAAAATTGCACGAAAAGGAACAATATCTGTGAAGAAAAAGAAAATATAAAAGGGAGGAACCAAATAGTATTGTCTATTTTTCTCAAACGTCACCCAGTCCTTGAAGTTTGCAGCGTTCCTAGCGACAGATAGTCCTATTACTTGAACTTCAGCCACTGATATCGAGCACGCTGTTTATATTGGCGGCTGTACTTCTAGTCCGTTTATATTTAATGGTTTCGTCTTAATTATATTTATCCTTTAAATTTTGTTTCGATTCGTTAGGCCTTATTAGTAAATCAAAGTTTAAGCCAAACTCTTTTATAGTTCTAGATAATTGTTTACTCAATACCCAACCAGTTAAATAACAATTACATCTGATTTTAAAAAATGTACTAAAGCAATATTTTATTTATCTTGCTAAACAAAGTTCTCCTTTAGCATAGGGTATGAAATAATCTCTACAGTTATTGCTTATAGCTTTTGGATTGGTATTTTTCTTTTTTTTTTTTTTTTTTTTTTTTTTTGAAGATGGCGACTACTTTCACATAAAATTTTGGCATTCACCCAGCAATGTGAACTTCAAATGTCCAACGCCTAACAGGTTATAAATTTGCGAAAAGTACACTTTGTCATTTTCCTCCTTGATGCCCATACTTTATGCCAATTAGACTAATAAGGACGAGGGATAAGCGTTTGCGGAAAGAGTAAAGCTACGGCAGTAACTATGTCCGGAAACCCACGACCTTGAGGTGCGCAGTTCAAAGGCGCAACAGCTGACTGATGTCTTGTCTTAGCTACAAGGACCACCGAACCCTACATTATGTCTTAATAACTAATTTCAACAGGAAAATGAGTACTGAAACTGCCATCACAGTAAAAACAAAACCCGGAACTTTGAAATGCAAGTTCCGCCAATATCCTGACGTCTTGAGTCGTTCAACTTCTTGTTCGCGCGGACGCGTTAATGTATATTACCACTCTAGTGTTTACAATTTTAGAAAATCAGTTCTGGCAAAATCTTTGACAAGTTCGTTGCCCAGCAACGTCCAATTGTTTCAAAATGACAATTCAAAATCCTAAAACGAAAACAAAACCATTTTATCTTACGCTTTTCGAAAAAGCAATCTCGCCTTTGTAATAAAATAGCCTATAAATACATAATTTATGCACATTTCAAAGCTTACGTTGAAATAAAATTTAAAAAGTACAGGCTATTATAAAAAATTATGGTTATGTTACTTTCTTGAAAATTTGCATTTATTACATCAGCGAGACTGCTGCGTGCAACCATTATTTATTATCATATTGTTGGAAAATATTTCATTACCGTTTTTAAAGGTTTTATTCTGATGTAGTTTGATAATAAATACTTGGTTGATTTTTATTTCAATAAATCAAATTCCTGTAACCTAACCTGCTGCAAGATAAGATTGTGAACGGTGAAGTACTTGAAGATGTTAACAATTTTGTCTTGGAATATTACTGCAATAACAAGATTATTCCATTACTTTCATGCGTTTATTATTGCAGACAGTTAACATAAATAGACAAATATTTGAAGTTAATAATTCTTGAATTTGTCCAAGCTTTGCCAAAATCAATTTCTGCGCGCAAGTTCGAATCGAAATGAAAATACTGACAGACAATGGATTCCCACCATATTTTTAAAAAGGACCATTTAAAAGAAGTACGTTCCATGATGGATCGCAAAACATGCGTTTACACAAACGGTCCAACTTAACTCATTAGGTTTAAACAGAACACAAATTTAATTTTGGCACGTCAGTTTAACACTGATTTAGCGAACGGACGTTAGTGAAAATGATATTTTTTGTGTGTTTATCGTCCGACTATTGTGCACACTTGGGCTAATGCAGACGGTGATAGATTTGAATAAATGCACTTTGGAATGTATGTTAGTGAAAATGGTACATTTGATCAAACGTAGGCCTACTTAGAACAAATATCAATGAAAATGGCCTATTTGAACCAATGTAATTAGGAACGTAAGTTAATGAAAATGGTACACTTGAACAAACGTAGGCCTACTTGGAAAATATGTCAATGAAAATGGCCTATTTGAACCAATATAATTAGGAACGTAAGTTAATGAAAATGGTACACTTGATCAAACGTAAGCCTACTTGGAACATATGTCAATGAAAATGGCCTATTTGAACCAATATAATTAGGAACGTAAGTTATGAAAATGATACACTTGATCAAACGTAGGCCTACTTGGAACATATGTCAATGAAAATGGCCTATTTGAACCAATATAATTAGGAACGTAAGTTAATGAAAATGATACACTTGATCAAACGTAGGCCTACTTGGAACATATGTCAATGAAAATGGCATATTTGAACCAATATAATTAGGAACGTAAGTTAATGAAAATGGTACACTTGATCAAACGTAGGCTACTTGGAACATATGTCAATGAAAATTGCATATTTGAACCAATATAATTAGGAACGTAAGTTAATGAAAATGATACACTTGAACAAACGTAGGCCCACTTGGAACATATGTCAATGAAAATGGCATATTTGAACCAATATAATTAGGAACGTAATTTAATGAAAATGGTACACTTGAACAAACATAGGCCTACTTGGAACATATGTCAATGAAAATGGCATATTTGAACCAATATAATTAGAAACGTAAGTTAATGAAAATGGTACACTTGAACAAACGTAGGCCCAATTGGAAAATATGTCAATGAAAGTGGCATATTTGAACCAATATAATTAGGAACGTAAGTTAATGAAAATGGTACACTTGATCAAACGTAGGCCTACTTGGAACATATGTTGAAAATGGCATATTTGAACCAATATAATTAGGAATGTAAGTTAATGAAAATGGTACACTTGAACAAAAGTAGGCATACTTAGAACATATGTCAATGAAAATGGCATATTTGAACCAATATAATTAGAAACGTAAGTTAATGAAAATGGTACACTTGAACAAACGTAGGCCCAATTGGAAAATATGTCAATGAAAGTGGCATATTTGAACCAATATAATTAGGAACGTAAGTTAATGAAAATGGTACACTTGATCAAACGTAGGCCTACTTGGAACATATGTCAATGAAAATGGCATATTTGAACCAATATAATTAGGAACGTAAGTTAATGAAAATGGTACACTTGATCAAACGTAGGCCTACTTGGAACATATGTTGAAAATGGCATATTTGAACCAATATAATTAGGAATGTAAGTTAATGAAAATGGTACACTTGAACAAAAGTAGGCATACTTAGAACATATCTCAATGAAAATGGCATATTTGAACCAATATAATTAGGAACGTAAGTTAATGAAAATGGTACACTTGAACAAAAGTAGGCCTATTTAGAACATATGTCAATGAAAATGGTACATTTGAACCAATATACTTAGGAAAATAATTTAGTGAAAATGGTATAATTAAACAAATATAGGCCTACTTAGGAATATATGTCAATGAAAATGATACATTTGAACCTAAATACTTAGGGCAAAAGTTAATGAAAATGATACACTTGAACCAATGCACTTGAGAACGTACTTTAAGTAAATAGTACATTTGAACCAATGTACTTTGAACCAATGTACCAGGAACCAATTAAAAACTTTCTTTAATGGTAATAGTACATTTTAAACAATTCACTTGAGAACATACGTTAGTGAAAATGGTACACTTGAACCAATGCACTTATAAACGTACGTTAGTGAAAATGGTGCATTTGAACCATTTCACTTAAGAACGTACAGTAGTGAAAATGGTACACTTGAACCAATGCACTTATAAACGTACGTCAGTGAAAATGGTGCATATGAACCAATGAACTTATAAACGTACGTTATTGAAAATGGTGCATTTGAACCATTTCACTTAAAAACGTACAGTAGTGAAAATGGTACACTTGAACCAATGCACTTATAAACGTACATCAGTGAAAATGGTGCATTTGAACCAATGCACTTATAAACGTACGTCAGTGAAAATGGTACACTTGAACCAATGAACTTATAAACGTACGTTAGTGAAAATGGTGCATTTGAACCATTTCACTTAAGAACGTACAGTAGTGAAAATGGTACACTTGAACCGATTCACTTAAGAACGTACATTAGTGAAAATGGTGCGTTTGAACCAATATAGTTAGGAATGTAGGTTAATGAAAATGATACATTTGAATTAATATACTTAGAAACGTACGTTAGTAAAAATGTTTTTTTGAACCAATGTATTTAGAAAAGTACGTTTGACAAGTACGTGTTAAAAGATAAACCCTTGTACTTACGGGAACGCAATAAACCTCTAAGCAGGCCTGGAATAAGACAACTTCTAATTTTTGTATGAGTCTACCTTTGCAATAGGCATATCTTACATAGGCTAATAATACTGGACGAGCTGAGCGAATGGATAAATCAATTTAAGGTCATGGTCACGTTAAGAATAAAGATCAATTGGGTGCATTCCTGGAGACCATGGATGCATGTAAAACTTTGTGCAAGAGTTAGGGAACTGTTAAATTGCAAAATTAACTTACAGCCTATAGAAATATCCCAACAATTAAAAAAATATTAACGTATGGGTTGGTTTGGTCCACCATCAAAGAACCTTTGCAAACGAAGTAATTTCTCCAAATCGGTTTAGCATATTTTGTTTAAATTTGTGTAACAAATTTACAATTTAAGAGTAGACGTAAAAAACCAAAAATAATTCTGACTGTGCGAGGTTTTTGCGATTTACACACGAACCCTAACTTTCATTTTTTTAAAATTTTGTAACAATTCTGGTTGTCGCAAGAAAGAATGATGTTTTCTCCCATTTACATTTATGTGGGCTGTAGAATCTTACCTTTTTTTAAATTGTGAGAACCAAAATTTGTTTTTTTCACCTCTGGCAAAGTAAAAACTCACGTTTTAATTCTCTGCCAAAGAAAAAAAACCATAAAACCACTATAAAAAGCAAAGTCCTTATTTTTGTAAATTTTTTGTGTCGTCTGCTACCTAAAAAGTTAATATTTATCAAAGAAAACGAACTTGAGCTAACCGTGTCAGATATTGACAAGAAATCACTCCGATTTAACGTGTTTGATCTTAACAATCCAATCACCGATGAACGATAAAACAATGCAGATATTGTTTAATCATTTTACTATCGAAGTATCGGTCGTACCAACAATTTACAAAGATATTATCGGACACACTGTGAAAACAATGAAATGTGCCTTTGATTGTTTACAATAATTAAAATACACTAAATATAAACCTATTTTCTGGCAAACATTGCTCAACCTTCGATAAACAATGCATTATACTGCATTCCAGGCAATAAAAGAGCTTTGCTTATTAATAATGTATTTAGTGAGCTAATTATTTGTACTCTTAGGGTGTGCCATCATTCAGGTGCTAAATATCTGTTTGTGCTGAGTTAAATGTTGGCTAACAGTTAATTATATTTTGAGGTGTGCAGTATTCAAATGCAATGCATTTAGGGAGCACATGTGCTATTATACTTCCTTATCTTTGCTGTTAAGTCTTTGTTAATCGTAAACTGTATTTGAATAACACAGATAAAAGATCACAGATTACAACATTCATATCTACTGAAATAGATTTTTTATCTTTTTTTGAATGCGGCGCGCCCTATTTTGATTACAAAATAGAAGTGCTACACTTGCATTATGTGTTTAAAAGTTTCCGTAATGAACTGAATTATTAAATTAGACGTAACATAGAAATAGTAGGCATAACAGTTTTGAAAATACGTTACGGATTACAATATTCCTTCCGCTTTGATAGGCCTACTGTATTCTTCTTACTGTTGTAAAAACTTGGAAATAGAATAACCGGTAAAAATGTTTTTTAGTTTTAAATACAAAATTAGATTTAAGGGATTTTACGGTATTTGAGAGAAAAACTAACAGTAGCTCAGCCCGTTTTTAGCCGGCTCAGTACGTTGTGAAATACCCTATCATTGTAATCATAAAATAGTTATTTATATTTCAGTAGCTGTATATAAGTGAAATAATAAAAAGTGAGAAGATAAAAATATTTTATTTTTATTCGTTATTTATGTATGTAGTTCACTTTATTTGTAGGCCTATGCTTGAATATGAATTAGTTTTTATATTGCCTAGTTTATTTTAAATGTTTTCTACAAAATTTACATAAGTGATGTATTTTTTAATCAAAGTATTTTAAAAAATCTGTATTTAACAGCTCTTTTGATGAATAGCCTATATGTAGGCCTACTCAGAATTCCTTATTTGCAAGTACAATATTATTTTAAAAAGCTGGAAATACAAATAGATTAAATAATAGTTGTTTTACATTTAATAACAGCTATTACTCAGTTCTAAAAGTACTAAGGTCTATTACATTGCATATTGTATGTACTTATACATGAATACGAAACGCTTTTCATTCCCTCAAGGTCTTCGACAAAGCGTACAATTATGTATTCAGCCTACTTACCGATTGACCCAACCACTACGTATCGTCCACGGATATCGGTTTCTACAAAGTCAATTTGCGTATGGTCACCGGTAGGTCCTGCCGGTTTCGGCAAAGGTTTTGGTAACGGCTTCGGCAAATCCGGTTCGCGCACAACGGTTTCGCTTCTGTCTGCCGGTTTCTCGGGATAAATTCGTACCGCGCTCGGTTTATTCTGTTCCGGCTGCGGCGTTATGTGAATGATGCTCGGCCGATCGTCCAAAGAGTTGTCAACGCTCGGCGTGAAATTCCCGCGCTCCCGGCAAAACTGGCAACACAAAATCGAACTTATGCATTTATTCACTCGGCTGCAAGTTTCGTCCCAGTCGAGCACCATTTTGCACGAGGTAATACAGCAAACTAAAACTTATCTGTGAACTAACTTTACAGATTGCGTGAAACACTTTAGTTTATCTTAAACGTTATCACTTACTTGGTATCAGCACGGTTAACTGATTTTCTTCGACTTCTATTTGTTGACCTTGTTCATTGTTGAAACAACAATGCGAACATCTGCTGTAACAAGAGCAGGCGAAATGTTTAACACGTTTTAGATATCTGCAGCATACAGCGCGGTCCATGACTGAATCACAAAGGTAAAGTAGAGGCGAGATATCATTGTCGCGTATCTTTATTGCTTTTAATAAAGCTTTATAACGCCCCGCGCAAACAATGGTATAAATAAAAAAAAAGTTTAAAATATTAAACAGTCTCAGCCAGAATGTAGAATGAATCGTATTTTTTCTTAACCTCACTTTTGTATTCCATTATGTACAAATGTTTATCCATATCTCTTTTTTACTTCCATTTTATTTTATTAATTTCAATATAACCATAGGCCTGTTTAAAGCTGTAATTAAAAAATTCTGATTTGTCCATTTAGGCCTATCATATATTATTTTTCGAGTCAACATCCCTTTTTCTCAGCACATACTATTCGTACAGGCATAAATGAGGTATCTTCAGAAAGATTTTTTTAACCGGCTTCTGACATTGCAAAACGATTTTGCGCTACGACTTTTTTTTGGAAAATTTTAACATAAAATACACTTTTAACTGTCATAGGCAAAGCGTCATCATGGATGCGCATGCGTATCCATCACAAATCAGACAATATTTTGTATATCTTGCGAAGCTAACTTATTAATCACGAATAGACAATCTCATTGCAAATATCACTTTTTTTGCATAACGTGCTTAGAACAATTTCAATATTTACTTAAAAGGAACTTATAGGTTATGCGGCCCTACAACAAGGTATTGTAATGCTCCGTAAAAATTGCTATTAAGAAACAATTACAGTATATGTATTGAAATGAATATATAACAATGGCTCATAAATTTGTGATTATTATTTCAAACCGATCGCTTTTCAATTTATTTTTTAAACATGTTTTCCCTTCCTTCCAACTACCGCCCTCATCCCAACGACTACTCTTATTCAAAAGGCTGTGTTTACTTAAAACTTTCATAGTGCGAAATTTCGCACGGGCCCCCTGGTTTTATATATTAGAACCAAAATATCGTTCAATTAAGAAATTAAGTCAACTGTAAGGAAGACTTCTGAACCCAGCGACAGATAAGTTGCAGAATTATTGCGACACTGCGTTGTTGCAGACTTCAAATGCCATTGATTTCTCGAATGCCATTCCATAATATCGATTTTGCATTTTAGAGTTCGGGACAGTGAGAGACAAGAACTGTTAATCTTCCTTTATCTTCCGCTCTGAAAAATCCGTATTGGGGCAAGAAGACAGTTACTACTAAATTAAGTGCAATAAATTGCTAAAGGAAATGGTGTCACTACCACGAGGGTTTACCACCATCCCCACTTAACAGAAGAAGATCAAAGAAGAAGACAGACATCTACTATCCAACACCACCACTACCCCCACGAATCCAACACCTTCTCGTGCACCCAGGGATGACCCTAGGGGTCCCCCGGGGGGCTTGAGAACGAAGACAGAATATTTTTTAACCAGCTTTGCCTCTGTCGCTCATAATTTATCTCCAGATGTGGTTTTTTTGATTAAATATCCTGGCATTGTCTGTTTTATATTCCTTCGTTCGTTCCTTTCTCACAAACCGATTGTTATGTCACACCATATAATGGTACCAGAGACTTTTCAAGTCCTGCGAGTCCGGGAATAATAAACAAACGTCACTTTAATGGGTACATTAGTCTGTTAACACTGCACGAAATCTCGAAGAACCGCGCCTATTCCAAGAAATACTTGTCAGTCGTTCCTTCAATTAACATCTCCGTAGATAACGACAATCAGGAGATAAACAATGGTCAATATCAGAGCTGAATTTAGTCACGCTTTTCAATTTGCATCATATTCTGATCTTTGATTTTTTTTAATTTAACAATAATAATTGTTCTTGTAAATGATGAATTGACATGGTAAATGCTGCGGTCATAGATCAATGCAAACAAAACTATTTTAAAGTACTGAAGAGTTTTCGCAACAGAAAAGTTATACATTTTCAAAATAAAGTTTATAATGAAAAATATGTAGAACGTTAGGTTTTTTAGGTTTATTCTAAATACAAATCAATTTATTTACTCCACTAAAAAAACTATTCCATTATCTCAACGTTGATGAAAATTAGTTTTAATTAACAACTTCTTTTACCAGCAAATTTGCACTAGAAAATAAGCTACTAGAACGCCAATCATGGTATTTAAAAATCTGCAGAAATTAGCATTTTTATGTTTTCAAATTCTATTGAAATTACGAAAATGGATCCGAAGGTGGTTAGATTTAGACCAAATACGGAGCGGAGCTGAATGAAGACGAACGGCAACCGGAAGCGGATGTCATTCAGTTTTAAAAACGCGTTTGTATATATTAAATCTAATATTCAGGCCTACTGTAACGGATTCTTAGGAACTAATGTGTTTATAATCATAACCTAGGCAACGAGAAATAATAAGTTTGGAGGCGTGGTGGGGGAAGCGGAGTGATCTAAACCGAACATAGATAAAGTCGATGTTACGCCGCTTGATTCCGCTCAGCTCCGTTACGTTTTCAACTACTGCACTTACATTAAAAACAATAGGTTGGGTTTTAAATGCGTAAATTCGCTCCGCTCAGTCCAACTATGCTCAGCATCTGGTGACCACCTGGCCTTAATTTTTGTATATTCAACGTAATTTTAAACTTAAAAAGACTTAGCAAAATATATAATTTAGTCTTATACTACTTGCTATCTTGGCTTCTTCAATTACTTTGAAATTTAATGCCTTAAAGAGTTTTCATTTTATAAACCACAATGTGTTTGTCTTTCACATCGTAAAAGCATCAAATTTCAAAATAATATCAAAGACTAATTTATGCAAAAAGTAAAAGATAAGAAAATTATTTTGCTGAAAATTCGCTTGTAACACGTCGTCATGAAAATGCGTTCAGCGATTATTTTAATGTTTGTTTTACAAAAGCCTTTTTTTAATAATAGGCCAACAATAAGATACTTAGGAACAAAATATGTTCCTGATTTTAAATTCTAAGACATTGGTTGTGATAATACGCAGGTGTTATCTGGAATGACTACTTATTCCAGATGCCCCAATTCATAAAACTACTTAAGATAAGTTAGACGTAAGAGTTATTAAATCAATGTTGATTTGTATTTCTTGTAATACAACAATTTCTTATCATTTTACATATCCGTTAAATATGAGTATTAGTCTATGTTTTTCAACTAAAGGGCTAGGACTTCCATGATCTTAGCTTTGCCACTTCAACCAACCTTCTCTACCAAACCCCAGGTCTTTTAGAGAAGCGTGAGATGCTTCGGAAACTGTTGTCTTCTTCCATCTTCTGTCCCCTCACTCCATAGAGTGCCTAAGGATTCAGATCGTTTTTTGAAGGCTGGACAGTCAGTAAGTATATACTGAGCTGTACAACATTTCTTACACAAAAGATTTGTCATGTGAAAGCCCATTTTGTGTAGATGACTGCGGAATGTCTAGTGACCTGTCAGAAATCCCGCCACTTCCCGCAAATTCGTCCTGTCCAGGTTAAGGACATCGCCTGCAAGGGATATAACTGGACCTCCAAGCATCCAAGCAATACTGTCATCTTCTAAACGCAATGAAACATTCATATATATATATATATATATATATATATATATATATATATATATATATATATATATATATATATATATATATATATATATATATATATATATATATATATATATATATTTTTGTACTAGACTATAGTACAAACTATATGAACGTTTCGAATTTGACAATAGGTATTATTAATGCAGTAATTTACCAATAATGCTGTAATTTATCACTAATACCGTAAATTACCACTAATGCCGCATTTATCATTAATGCCAAAATTTATCAATAATGCCGTAATTTACCACTAATGCCTGATTTATCATTAATTCCTAAATTTACCAATAATGCCGTAATATACCATTAATGCCGCAATTTACCACTAATGTCGCTATTTAACACTAATGTCCCAATTTACCACTGATGCCGAAATTTATCAATAATGCCGTAATTTACCACTAATGCCGTATTTTACCGCTAATGAATAAAAATGAATTGTGCCAAAACTTTTCCACATGCAATTACTTCACAGTAAAACGAAAAAAACAAAAGTACCTCGACAGCGGTCATGGTTCATTTTCTTCAATTTGTTCTTGAACCGTAAATTTCTTTAATTTTAAATTTTCAATACTGATCTGAAAGATAAATCTACATATGTGACCTAAATTTGAACCGATTTTTAAAAATTATACTAATTTTTCAGTTTTTTAAATTACTCCTCAACTGGATTTTTTGTAGCTATAATCAGCTGCAATGTGTTTTCTTTGTGTATTTACGGATTATAATTCAGCAAATTTTGATATATATTATTGGAGCCGATTTTGGCCTAAAGCCGATTCGATTTGCATTGGGCAAGTCAGACCTACGTGCCAAATTTCACCTAAACCGGCCGGTTAGTGATCTGCATAGGCAGTCAGACAACCAAGCAAAAATTACATCTGACTCAAGAAACCTTAAAATCGATACATCATAATCAATATCGATTTTTTCACAGTCACTGTTTTCGAGAGTAGGCCTAAGTATTTCCCTAAATATAACGTTAAAAATATAGAAATTAGCGCCTTCAATTCAGATTTAGAAAGCAATAAGGTGCTCACTGCCAAATTGTAATTCGTTCAGGTGGTGTTGAATTGCTCCACAGTCAGTGAAATTTTGTATTCCAATAATAAACAGGACGGTTGAATTGTCTTCACTTTTGCACTTTTGGCACGTTTACTAAAGTTATGATTTTTACAAATTTTTTCATTATGTACTTTATTATTGAATTCAAAGATATTCACTCGAGGAAGATTAAATTCATAACAATAAAGTTACGATTTTAGGCCATTTTTAACGGAACTATATTGTGACGTCATTGCTGTTTACTTTGCATAGAGCATTCTAGATTTACTACGCCAACATCACTCACCGAGGTACTACTCATACACGTTATCACATAGTTGATTTTGCGCCTGGTACACACACGAATATGATCGAAAGATGCTGGCGTGGTATATTTAGGATTTCAATTTCAATAAAAATATGGCAGTTACAAGCATAGTAGCGGCTGCTTTATATCCGGCGCTTTTACGCAATACTGGTAATATACCCAACAACCGAGTCGAGTTGGAAAGTTTTTTTAAGAAAAACAAGTTTACATCCTTTTTATTATTAACAACACGCATTTAATTCATCGTTTCCGCTATAAAATACACGTTACCTACTTTCGCGCGCTAGTCACTTTTAGGTTATGTTCATCATTTTTTATTTTCATTTTTTTTCTAACTTCCTGTTGTTTCATCACTTTTATATTTCGGATTATTAATATTGGGCATATAATAAAGAGTTTTGGTGTAAAAATAACCAAAAGTGACAAAAGTTTTACTCAGTTAGACATAGGCTACGATAAAAATAAGTTAAAAATTCGGTTTAGTGTTGGTACACCAAACGTTTTTGTCAATGACCAGCTGGGGGGGGGGTCCCTGTTAGATTACGTTAGGTTTAATTAGGATAAATATAGGGATGTAATTATTTTAATAATTAATTTTAATTAAAATATAGTTTTGATTTTGATACTTGTTAATGATAATAATGATATTAAACTAAAAAAGAGAGGCTGAACATTGTCAGTTAACGAAATATACTTCACTAATCGGGTGGGGGGGAATTAGACCATTACCATTACCGTCGGATTTGTCGGTCGACGGTAATCCGAAAAATAATGTTTTTTTTTCCGTAGAGGCAATTCTCGAACGCACCCATTCGATTAAAATTTAAAGTCCAGCATGTTGACAACTATTTAACGCTTTTAGTGCCAAAGTCTGGTTTTACGGACCTCAAAATTCTTAAGTTCTGAAAAAATGTCATAGATTGTTTTTTTAATATCAATCGGTAAACAATAACTTGTTTAAAAACCATTAATACAGTAGCTAACGGTTTGCTAGTCTTGTTAAATGAGACAATTTCACATTGTTCAAACGGCCGAGCGGCTAAGCCGGTCGATAAAATGTTTCGACCAAAAGCGGGTTCCAATCCAGCATCCGGCGTCAATATTTCTGTCCTTACTTTGGATTTTTTATTACAGACCCCTGATTTTGATTCGTTACAAACAAAAAATAATGTAATCACACGATTAGACTAATTTTGTTATCCTGAACAATGAAACATGTATATTTCACATGTATATATTTTTTAGAGCAATATGTTTTTAAAAACCCAGTTTTTCGGAGTCTTTTTGCTGTTGTTGAACTTTATGATTTTATCAGGCCAAGAGTTTTTGGGAAAGTAAAATTTCTTTTGCAGGGATTCAACACAGAACTGTTGTGAACAGTGCACTAGAAATTAAGATGTCTAATATTTAACCAGTTAAGTTTTTTTGTGAATAATTCTTAATTTTCTTGACATGTCTTTTGCACGAAAATGATCGTTAAAATTTCGTTAGTGTATATGTGTTAGTCGTAAGTTATTTTAAAAACTGAATTATTATCAAGAGGTTAAAAACCGGCCGTGCTCAATGGCGAAAGTACAGCCTGGGTCTTATTGGGCATAATGTAGCTAATTGGTCTGTCTATTAAGCGGATTTGTGTATATTTATGTGTGCGAAACATAACCCGATTTCCACAAAATGGAAGACTAAACAAAATTCTGTGCTGTACTTTTGTAACAGTACAACATTTTGGTTTCTAAACCACTCTGACAGACATGACTCAATATGTTTACCCTCCCCCGCCCCTCTCTCACACATTTCCAGTCTCGAGTACCAAGTAGATTTATCAGTGTCAGCTTATTTTTCAATTCTTATCCGTGCGTGTCCACGTTACAAACATTTTTCTTCGTGGACTGTGACAAGACAATTCCATAAAGTTTCTTTGTTTGATGTCTCTGTGGTTATAAGACACATCTGTGTATTTGTTAACTGTACTTTACGAAAACATACCAAAATCTCCAAAGCAGTTCATATTTAATGCTACTTCTTTTTGAAAATGAAAAACATTCTACACCAAGATTGTTTAAGTCCGACCGGCGATCGTTTAACAACTCCAAGACCTTGTTGCTGGACCCAGACTGTACCTTCGCGTATCTTTTATAATTATCAGTTGTCAATAACAATTTAAATAATTGTTTAATATTTTCTTTTGTGAAATATTTAATTCTAATCATATCATGCCGGTTGTGTACATGTTAATATAATTTGATTAATAGATCTATTACTACAAGCGGAATGAGCAGTATAGCAGAAAAAGAAAATTAAGTGTAGGCCTATACATTTTTTTTTAATTTCAGTTATAGTCAGGACAAGTAAAAATCGATGCAAATGAGTTTTGTTTATCCCCAAAACTCTCGACCTGGTAAAATCATGGACAAAGCAAAAAGACTATGAAAAACTGTTTTTTTGTTAAAACAAACATATTACCCTAAAAATATTGTATACAATTCTTTTTTTAAAAAATGCTTGTCTGTAATTGTTCAGGATAAAATAAATTAAGGTAACCGTGTAACTTTATTTAGTAGGCTATATTATTTTTCTGCTGGTAACAAGGAATCAAAATCAGGAGCTGTAATGAAAAGTCCGATTGTGGTTGTGTGAAGGGCGAGAAACGGTGAAAGGTTCGGATCGACGCTGGTAAGTCGGTGAATTATGTTAGTTGCATTATTTTTGACTTGTTTAACTGTTAAGTTAAATGCGCTGTTAATTCAGTGAGTAAGAAATACAAAAACAGAAATTGTAAAATATAGGCGGCCTAAAAAAAACCAAATATCGCGCTAGAAACCAAAAAAAAAAAAAAATTCTATCTGTTATTTAAACCAAGAATTGTAGAAATACAATTCTGTTTGTGTGCTGCGCATCAGTGGACAACTGGCAAAGGTTATGTTGCAATGTATTGGACTTATGCACGCGCACGCACGGAACCGCGAAGACTGGGTGGTGACGGAACATGTTGGCCTTGCTTCCTACAACCGCCGACAACCTACATCTGCACTGCTGTTGTCCATATGTCCATTGAGGCCTTCAATATTTGCAACGGTTGACCAATCAGCTGCTCACAATGTTTACACAACGAGATGCGCGTCAATCATTTTCAGATAATTGCTACGAACATATTGGAACTGGCAAAGTAAACACCGAACTTCCTCGCAGTCTGAAACAATGTTCCTACACAATATTTACAGAGCACACTTTGGCCTACATCTTGAAACGTTATGCAAGTATTTTTGTTTAATACTGTTTCGAAAACTAAATTATTATTTTTGTATTTTACCTATCAGGACTTAAGTATTTCCCAATGGATGCTGAATTTAGAATTTTTTTTTTTTTTTTTTTTTAACATCCGACTATTGTGCACACTTGGGCTAATGCAGACGATGGGATGATTTATAGCGTATGAAAATGACAAGCCCTCGCCGGGAATCGAACCCGGGTCCTCAGGATGAAAGCCTAGTACGCTATCCATTAGGCCACCGAGACGGCTAAATTATATCGCTGAATTTAGAAAACATAATTATTAACTATACATGAAATAGTTTAAAGAATATTTTTTACTGTATCAATATGCAGTTCAACAATGCCAAAACAAAATTCTTTGTGCTGCTTCAACTTTAATTATTGTGAACTGCGTAATACAGTAGTCTCGATTAACCGCCATCTTCGGGACCGTTGGGTGACGGATGACAGAAATATATCACTCCAGTACTTTCGGCGATAGACAAAAATAACACACTATACTCTGTTTATATCAGAGAATGTTTTTTATTATTATTATTATTATTATTTTGAAAAATGCTGTGCAATTAAATTTTTCCATTTAACTAATTACGTATTATGCAGATTTTACATACACAGATCGTTAATGCAGTAAGTTAACCGTATTATTCCTTTTGACAAGTATTCACATAACAGAGTACTGACTAACATTACGTGATCGACTTATACGCTGAATGGTATTATCGTAAATAACGCGAGAGTGTTTATATTTCAACAGAACATTCACGCATTCTTTCGGAATTCGTTCACACTGTTTTGAAGTGTTTCTATCTCATTCTACTAAATGATAGGATCGTTTACTTTTCGATTATCAATGTATGATTTTTATAGCAATTACTGTCAGCTGCATAGGCGTGTCCAGACAGTGTTTTGTTTTGTCTAGAAGGTTACTTTTATTATTTATTGCAAATTATTTGCTTATTTGCTAAAATGGCTAACATTACCATTAGGCTAAAATGGTAAAAAAAGCTTATTACCACTAGGCTAAAATGGAAGACTGTTTAAAAATGTCAGATAACAGAATTAACCTGACGGTTAACAGGGAGACGGTTAATCGAGACTCTACTGTAATAGGTCCCAGTGATTCGAGTATTCATTGGTTCTGCCACTCCAAAACTATTAAATATATATATTTTTAAAAGTTGTAAAAACAAAATATGTATAAGCACACCTCAACAAAAGTATTAAATTAAGAATTTGTACAGCTGATTTGTGTTTTAAGCTATGTAACAAATCTGTTAGTTGTACGCTAAATTTGTATTTGTTCCATTGTTATAAAACAATAAGTAATTTTAGTTTTTAGTCAGTTAAATCAATTGTTACAATTATAATTTCTTTACATTTTACATTGAAAAATGAGCTACTAGAGCCGCCATCGTAGGATGATCCAGACCTGAGGCCTTGAATGATCGCCTATTCTGATCCCTAAATAACTTTTTGAGAGGTCGTTAAAACTTTATATAAAGGAGGGTGTTAACGTGTTTGATACTTTGGTGCTGGCAATTTCGGTCCGATTTGATACACACGACATCAAAATCAAAAACGTTTTGGTAAAAGATTGGACACGTCCGTTACCCAGCAAAATCAGTTCAATCACTTCACCTTTAAAAAATTCATAACTTTTGAAGCTTCACTTTTTCAGGCGCGTTATAACACTTTTTGTATGAGTAAAAAGAATTGGTTTCGCGTCACGCTCGAACTGTATATGGTGAGTCATCGTATAGCTTATGCGCGATATACATAGGTATACCATCCATACACTTTTTGGATGGTAAAAAGCATTGAGTTCGCATCACGCTCGAGCTGTATACGGTGAATCATCGTATATGTATGTATATTATTAATTAATTATAGTTGTATTTATATATAAATTGTATGCATTTGAACTGGGCTCGCACAGCTCATCATGTGTTTTCATAAATGAATAAACTTATAAAAATAAAAGTGAATATAAATAACAAAAACGTATATTCATTAATTGATGTAAAGATTATAACATTATAAGAGAAAGATCTTGCATATGACAATTTAACTCTACTTTAATAAACATTTTCGGGTGTTACGAGTGCCGATAGGTATTAAAACTAGGCTAATGTTAATGATTTTAATGTACAAATTATCAAATTTTTATTTTTAATACTACAACTAATTTGATGGTCAAATATAAAAACCAAATGCACATACTCTTTATTGCAGAGTTAATGTTTACAAACTCATATTTTCTAAATTTAACATTTTAAAATTAATAAAATGGTCTTTATTCTCGCAGATTTCAAAATGAAAAATCTATAGTCGTGTCAAAATAGTATTGTTTGTTGAATTACTAATGTCTGTCAACTCATAATTGGGTATTTAAAAAATGCCAATATTTGTATATAAATAATTCCACAATGTTATGAGCACATATGTTACTTTCAATAACAATTACTGTAACCAAAGCTTTTGTCGGCTAGTCCCTGACTGTGGACTATACATCTTATATCTTTTAAGACTATATCTTATAAAAATAAGATAATTTTTATCTTATTAAAATATTATCTGATTTCACTACCGCAATCAGAGTTGCAGTCTGCATACCGTACGTTAGTATTTTAATTTTTAGCGAATTTACGTTGAAAAATGAGCAATTGGAGCCGCCATTAATTGCAAATGTGTGTGTGTGTGTGTCCATGTCCGATGTGATTCAAAGTTTGGCACAAAAATCGATTTTGGTAATAGCTTGGACAAGTTCGTTAACCAGCGAAATTCGTAAACAGTTTCAAAATGACGACCATTACAAATCTTTATCGTAACTTTTTTTGTCTTAAATTTCATTGTATAAATCTAATTATTAGCGTTAAAAACTACGTACGTTAGCATTTTGTAAATCCGTCGAAGTTATTAAATTTAATTTGATGGCGGTCAGGGATCATTTTTGATATTTTCGATGTATTTGAAAATTTAAAACGCTAGTATATTTGAAGGTTTTCAGATGAAATAAAAATTTCTCAAAAAAAGGTTGAGATAAAAAAATCCTTTCGGAAATTCGCTTCCATCATCCTTTTAGTTACCTTAAAAATAATTTCTCATACGTGATTCAATTCGCGAATCTT